>VWPU01016233.1:0-128015 GCA_013398955.1 Callaeas wilsoni
CCGGGTGCGCGGGTCGAGCGGCGTGCGGAGGCAGGCGGCGGCCAGGCGGGCGGCCCGGTGCGCGTCCTCCATCCCGGGCCGCGGGCACGGAGCGCAGGGAGCGCAAGGAAGCGGCTCCTGCTCCGCCCCCGAGGCGGGAGCGGGGCGCGTTAACCGCCCGGCCCGAACCGCCCCGCCACCGCCGCCTCTTCCGCCGGCGGTGCAGGGCTGCAGCTCCGCCCCGCCCGCCCGCAGACGCTGCCCCGCGCGTATACTTAGGTAACTTTTCGCAGGATTTTAGACGGAACGTGTAATTCTCGCTGGCGAGCCCACGGTTTTTGCACCCTCAAGTTATTAAAGAAGCTCTTTCCATCTTGAAGTTTGTACTTCAGGTAAGCAATTACAGGGTAAGGCTAAACCAGGATAAGCAGGACTATTCTGTCGCAGGAATATTCTATCCTAAATCAGGATAAGCAGGATCATTCTGCCTCTGCAAAGAAGCATTAATGATGGATGGACCTATTTACTTGAGTGAAATTACAAATACTTTTTGTGATGAAGTCACGCACAACTGTTGTAATTCTCATCAAGATTTGTAGGTCTGCAATAATGGGGGATGAAAGCTTTAATCATAGTACCTAAACTAAGAGATCATCGTTGGATGTGACCCTATGGGCTAAGGCATCATTTGCAATTTTAAAAATAATTTCATGCAGAGCATTAATGCCTAAATCGATTGTCTAATTCATTAATTACTAGTTGAGTTATTCTGTTAGTTGTCCTTGGCAAGTCACAAGAACAGCAGGTCAACACTGAGGTGGAAGTTTACTCAAAAGCTCCAGCTTCGACCAATCATGAATGGAAATGTGAGAAGAAATGGATGAAACGCTCTCCTTTAAACATAAAGAGGAATCAGGTTGTTCCAATATCACAGTAATGGAGATGAAAACATTGGGCTAATAATTATAAGTTGAAAAACTAATTTGCATTATTATAGAACAGTGTACTTTTGACTTCTCAGCCAGCTTTGGAAAACCCAATTAATTTGGGGGCAGGGGAAGGAAACCATGTGGAGAACACCGTTTGTAGGACTCCGGATCATGTGATGGCATCAGGAATCACTGCAGGCCTCAGGGGAGCAAGGAATGTGATTGTGCTCCCACTGCAAATATCCTCCTCCCCTCTAGCCTGGCCACCCTTAAGGGCAGTAACAACACTCCCTTAGGAAAAGCTTTGGGAAGAGCAGCTCTAAGCCACCCAAGTGTTACCAGAGTGCACTTCAAGGGTGTTTTTAGAATATATCACAAGAGATAATTAGTTGCCTTAAAGTTTTCAGAGACAAAGAGGAGCACAGAAAAGCAAATGTAACAAATTCTAACAAAATTATACAGCAAAGACTCAGGTAGACTACTGTGTGTTTATTGATAAAACAGCAGTTTCTTTTTGAAAACAAACTGTTTTTTAAGTTAAACCTGATCAAAGTATGTCAGTCTTGGTGGAGTTTAAGACAATTCACACAGGCGCTTTTGGTGAGGAATCCATATTCCAGCTGCAGGGCAGGAGCTCAAGGCCATGGTCCCCACCTCTCTGCTCAGCTCACCCTCGAGTGTTCACCTGCAGGGAGGGCACACAGTCAGGCAGAAGAAATCACAGGATACATCACAATTCCGTCTTTATTTAAAGATGCTGGGGTTTTAGTGACTCTAATTCCTTGCTTTACGGTGCAATATTTATAATGCATTTAATTTTAGCTGCAGTTATTAAAAGGCTGAATGGTCTTAAGCAGCACACAAACTGAGAATACTCTAGACAGTAACTGCATTTTGAAGCACAGCAAATGAATGACAATATCCTGGTGCTTGTGCAGGAAGGATAACCCAAACCACAATGCCAGCACCACTCACCACATCATCAATCTTGAGAATGCTGCGCACGGTTTCTGTCGCGAGGGTCAGTGCACTCAAAGACACCAGCAGAGGCTGCACGACCAGCTCCTCCAGGATGTTGGAAATGCCACCCTAGGGGAACAAGGGGCCTTCACTTTGTGCAAGACAGACTAGAGTCACATTTAGCACGTTTTCTTTCAGCAGAATCCTGAGGGCAGTCAACTCCTACACTATCACAGGGCTTTCATCTGCAGCAGGGGCATTGCAGCACTCATCTTCTCCCCCCAAGCATTTGACATATCCAGTCAAAATTAGCCAACAGCAAGGGTCAACAGTGCCAATTGAGAAGAAGCTGTGGTGCTACTCCCAACTTAGGAACACCTTCCACTGCAGATCCTACTGATGGATCATTTTAAATGGATATATTATTGTAGCTGAAACACTGTCGTAGAGGCGTGAGAAGTGTCCTGTCCTGTGGGTACAGCATTTAACATCTGCTATTATCAATGCTAAGGGTGAGCTCTTGAGAGAACAAGCTGTAATTTCCCTCTGCTAATTTTAGGGAGGCTACCACTGTGAGACACCAACTTGCCCTCTCACTAGTCCAGCCCTAAGGTAAAGCATTCCCTGTAATACCCAGGTATTCTAACCCCTCATTACCTTTCTGACATTAATGCCAGCAGTTTTCTCTCCTTGGGCATGTCTGTTTCTGAGCTCTGTTACTGTGGAAATGGGATTGAGCCCCGCGTTCTCCGCCAGGGTGGAGGGAATGACCTCGAGTGCATCCCCGTAGGCACGGACGCAGTAGGACTCCATCCCCTTCAGCGTGCGGGCGTACTCGTTCAGCCGCAGCGCCAGCTCGATCTCCGGGGCTCCACCACCAGCAATCAAAGCCCTGAGAGCACAGCCACGAGCATCAAACATCACTTCACGTAACTGCACACACCATCAGGCTTTCTGTGTCATTAATTAACCAGAGACATTACCTTTTCTTCACTAAGCACCTTATGACACACAGGGCATCGTGAATGGAGCGCTCAGCTTCCTCCAGGACGAGTTTGTTGGATCCACGGACCACGATGCTCACAGTTTTCCCAGGGTTTGTGCAGCCTGTAATCTAAAACATAAAACCAAACACTGGCACTGGGGGAAAAAAAAAGTTTGGGACAAAAAGACAGTGCTATTGGCACTTTCAAATTCTGTAACAAGCACTGATGTCCAGCCAAGCAAAACCACTGCACTGCTGAAGTCAGTGGTTACTCAAAGCTTAGAAATAGGTACTTACATGTACTAAATTCCATAGTAAAAACCATTAAAGCTACCAGTTATTAAAATAACAGACAGATGTTAAGTAGGTATTAACATTTTGTCTCTCACTCACCTTTATTAGCTTCCCAGAACCGTTCAAGTTGACCTCCTCTGCCAGCTCAGCAGAGCCCAGCATGTCAGGGGTGAACTGGTCAATGTGAGCCACAGGCTTAGTTCCAATTGTCTGAAAAAATAATGGGAAAAAGAATTAATCCAGAGGCTGACTGCAGAGTCAGCAAGTACACTGCAAGTGTTTCTTCTGCATATGACAGTAAAAGGCAGAAGGGACTGTGGCTTTTTTATCTGTCCTGAATTCTGCTGTAGAAGTATGACTGCTCAGCAGAGTAGGAATGTTTTTTAGGGAAATGTCTGTTTTTAAATTAAAGTCAAAACATGAAACTTGTGAAAATGTCACAATAAAGTGGACCTGGCTGGGCAGTTAGCTTTGGGGTAGATCTTAAACACCGCTGCTCATTTACATGACCCACCTTACCTTACATATAAACTCAATGTCCTCTCTCTCAATGTCTTTAACCACCATGATCTTAACTTTGTTCAGAAAATGGAGGGCCAGGTCACTGAGAGCATCCCTGAAAAAGAAAGGGAAGGAGTCAGGTCTCAGCGCTCAAATTCTTCAGAGCACAAAGTAAGGACGTCATCAAACTCAAAACACAGGCGAGGCTGGTGCTGCTAAAGGTACAGTCACTGTTACTCTGCCAAGTGTGACTGTGTTTGGCTTCAGTTTTCCAAACAATTCCAACTGTGCCCCTGGGCACTCAGAGACAGAGCGCCGGTGCCTGGGTATCAACGTACCGCAGAATGGACTTCTGAATGAGCAGCACATTGCACCCAGCCTTCTTGATCTGCTTCACCAAGTTCAGGATGTAGGCCCTCTCCTCACGCAGCACCCTGTCCATTTGAGCGTAATCAGAAACGACGATCTGGTTGTCCATCTATTCCAAATAAAAAGGGAAAAGCAAGTATTGTGAGCTGATTTTAAAAGCAAGTGTCAAAATGTTCCACGTTCTTTAATGTAAGATGCTGTAATGCTAAACAAATAAGCATAACAACAGAATACTGTTAGAGATAGTATACAGTTCAGTATTTTCTCATAATTTAAACAATTTTTTTTATACCAACTGTAATTTTTTTTAGGACTCAGCAGCCCTTCGCTCTAGCTGTGGCATAGAGTTGACACCACAGCATCTTAAAACCACATTTGTTATTACATTTGCCTGTCCCAAGTCCTAGAGCAAAAGATTTCTCTCCAGCCACAGTCTGACTTACATCTGTCTTTGGAGCAGACAAGCAGAACTGAATGAGGCCGATTTTGGCTTTTTCCACTCTGGTTACTCCAGTATTTGCCACCTTCTGAGTCAAGACGAGTCCCTCAACCAGTTCACAATCATCAATTGTGCCTCTGGAAACAAACACAACCCGTGACTGGAGCACTCTGGGAAACTGAGTTCACAGAGACAAAATGTGTCTAATTACAAATTGCTTCTTACCCCAACTTCTTAACAATTTTAATATCTCTGAGGTCCACACTGTTGGCTGTAGCTGGGTCAATCACCTTCATCACTGCATCCACACTCATTGGTGAAAGTAAACTAGAATACTGACACACAACCTGAGGGATTCAACAGGAAAGAAAACATGGTGAGAGACTTCACACTGATGAACAGCAGTTTCAGAACAACATTGTCGTTGTGTTGCAGTGTTTGGCATCACAATTTTGAAACAAAGATGTCTTTAACAAGGCATTTTCTTAAAGGCTGCTCCATGGCAAGGACAGAGCAGCGATGCTGGGGGGAAAACCCACACTCAGGGATGTACAGAAAATGGAACTGCTCTTTCTTAGACTTGAAAAGCTGAAAGGCCTGGCTGGGCTGGAGCTGCCAGTCCAAGTGCAGCTGTACCTTGGAGTTGAGGGAAGTTGTTGCACTGTTCAGCAGGGTCTCCCTGTCACTGAGCTCCACCGGCTGGGCCATGTTGGTCAACACCTCGATGCCTTTGTCCAGAGCCTTCTGGAATGACTCCGAAATGATGGTGGGGTGAATTCCTGTGCAGAGCATAAAAAATGCCTGTTAGACACTTCATGTTTTCAAACATACCTTTTTTTTGTTTTTTCTTCATCATCTCCTTCCCTTTTAAAACTCAAGACAGTCAGGTCAGAATAAACTGAAGGCATTTCAGGAAAATGTTCTTCACGGGTGCACGACCTCCCTTATTACTTCCTGCTATTAAAAAGGAGGGAAAAAGCGGTAACATTCCAAGGAGTTTGTCCCCACAGACAGGTCCTGCACATTTCCTGGCGATCCCTGACACTCCAGAAACGCTTTCTCCAAGTTCTCTTGGCATTCTTACAGCTGCTGCTGTTCAGGTGATGCCTGTGAGGAGGCTGACACTGATTGCATTCCAGGTTTTCAAAGACTTTTTCTACAGTCCTCTATGAAACTCCTCAATTTCCCTGGAGTGTGGGATACACCCTTTATCCTCCCAACTGATTACAGCTACTTTAAGCTTCATCACACACCATGCAAGAGGACAAAAGACTTCCCTACCTCCAGTCATGTCCACATATTAAATAAACATATTTACCTTTCTGGAGGAGTCTGGAACAGGCATCCAGAAGAGCTCCAGCAATGACAACAACAGAGGTCGTGCCATCCCCAGCTTCAATATCTTGTGCTTTTGACAGCTCTACCAACTAAAGGGGAAATTATGACAAAAATTTATATAGAGGGCTGCTTACCCATACCCATAGCCCTCTTTGGCCCAAATACAGCTATGGTACATAAAGCCCCTTCCAGAAGCAAAGCTGTTTTCCCAAATTTAAAACTGAACACACCTATCTGACAGGTTTACCTTTTCCTTCCCTGGGGGAGGGTCACAGGAAGCTCATTTCCACCTCCAACCACAACCAAACCCATGAACATTGAACATCTCAAAGGACCAGCTACTGTATCCTCAGACCACCTGGCCACACCTTCCCTCATTCCCTTCCTTCATTCCCTTCTGTCCTGATGGTTTGGGACATGACTTTTCTTTCTGAAGTGACAGATGAAGGTTTGGCCTACACTTCTCTATGTCTTAAAACATGTCCAGAGAGATTGTGCATAAGGAACACTGGGTAAGAAAGGAGGGTTTGTAACTCTTCAGCATGTGCCACTATCAAAATAAACGTTCCTGAAGCACAATGCACAAAACTTCCTGCTCTGTCTGTTATCCTGGGTAATGCTGCTCAAATCCTCACAAAATGGAAAAGAAACCACTCACCATTTTGGCTGCAGGGTGCAGAACCTGCATTTGTTTCAGGATAGTGGCACCATCGTTTGTGATTGTCACATCTCCCTTAGCATCCTGAATCTGGGAATAAAGGGCAGGGACACGGTTCTGATCAGCAGCTACAAATCTTTCATCTGAGGCTGCAAATATTTTCTTTAACACCATTTCCCAAACCAAGATGTCCATTTAGTTCCCACTTTCCCTTAAATAACCGAAACATGGGAAAGAATTAAGGCAAAAGGTGGCATCCTCTGTAAGACACTGAATTTACAGTATCTCCAGATAACTTAGTATGTTGAGAATTTAAAACACAAATTTTACCATTTTATCCATTCCCTTTGGTCCAAGGCTCGTTCTAATTGCATCGGCAACAGCTGGGAAGAGAAGCAAATGTTTGCAAGCTGATCTAAAGATCTAAAAACACTCCATCATTTAAACGTGTTTTCTAAAAAGAAAATTTCTCCCAGTTTTAAGCAGTTCCCAGACAGACTAAAGGATCCCAAATAATGGAATGATGCAAAACGCTGCAGTATCAGGACTGATTTCCACAGCTCTTTTGTTAAACCGTTAGTATCTGACCACTTGACTGGAGCCATTTTAAATCTGGGGAATCACAAAGGAACAGAACGCAGCACGCAGTGCGACCGGAGCTCGTGTTAGTGCCCAATACCGCATCCCCTGCACGCGCCGGCCCATCCCGGAGGCCTCCCAGCCATCAAACCCACGGAATTCCTGCTCGTATCCCTGGGACACGGCCCCGGGCGGTGCCGAGCACCGGGGGATCCATCGCCCGCCGCCCCAATCGCGGCCCACGCGGTGCCCGGCCCGGCTCCCCCCGGCCCCGGGGCGGGCCCCCCGCGGCCGCCGCACCTTTGCCGGCGGCGATGTTGCTGAAGCGGATCTGGGCGGGCTTGTCGCGGTCCTGGTAGGCGCCCTTGGCTCTGTTGCCGGCCCCGGCGGGGGCTCTGCCGGGCGCGCTCTCGGGCATGGCCGGGCCGAGCGGGACGCACCGGGATGGGCCCGGGATGCTTCCAGAACGGGGCCTTCCGGCCTCGCCTCGCGTCACGCGGGGCTGCCCAACGCGCGCCTGCGCGCTGCTCGCCCGCCGGGGGAAACGCCCCCTCCCACCTGCCTGCCGGCCGGCGAACGCCGCGGACGCCTATAAAAGAGCCGCGCGCTCGCTTGAGGGCCTAGGGGAGGTTTTCCCGCCTGGCGGGGCCGGGCTTGTCTCGCGCTGCACTCGTGGCCGCTGGGGGGCGCCAGGGCGCGGCCGGCGGTTCCCGCCCTCATCCCTCAGGGAGCCGGGAACTGAGGGAGGGGCGGTGCGAGATGGGGCTCACAGCCCGCGGGATCCCGCCCTCATCCCTCTAGGAGCTGGGAACTGAGGGAGGGGTGGTGCGACATGGGGCTCCCAGCCCGCGGGATCCCGCCCTCATCCCTGAGGGAGGGACGGTGCGGGATGGGGCTCACAGCCCACGGAATCCCGCCCTCATCACTCAGCCGGGAACTGAGGGAGGGGTGGTGCAACATGGGGCTCACAGCCCGCGGGATCCCGCCCTCATCCCTCAAGGAGCCGGGAACTGAGGGAGGGGTGGTGCGGGATGGAGTTCACAGCCTGCGGGATCCCGCCCTTATCCCTCAAGAAGCCGATAACTGGGGGAGGGATGGTTTGACCCAGCGCCTGGCAGCCCCAGCCTTTCCCTTTTATAAATCTCGGTGTGGCACCTTGCAGCTTTTCCCTTCTAAGTCCAGGACCTGCTGTGCCATCCCACCTGTCCTGCGTAGGTTTTGAACACCTGCTTTTTGCAGAACCCTTTGCCAAAAAGGGGTTTAAGCAGCAGCTTTGTCGCAGATGAAGTTAGACATGATTGAATGACAGGAAAAGAAGAGATACAAGGTATATTTTTTGTAACAGCCTGAACTTCCCATGTGTCTGAGAGACTCAGCTTGTCTCACAGCTGTAGAGAAGTAGGCTTTATCCCTATAAATAAGGTTAGAGTTGAAAAACGGCTTATACATATTAGGATGATCTTAACTACTGTGTTGCTATAAGAAGCTTCTGAGTTTTTTTTATATTTCTGAATACCTGTTCAAATTATTTTCTTCACCCTAACCAGAATACAAATGTAATGTAGCTTAGATGGAAAGCACATACTCGAACCCACAAAGCGAATTCATTTTGTGTCGTGTTCACAGTAAGACACAGCAGCTCAAAAAAGAGCTCTGACTGAAAGGAAAATGCTCACATAATACCGAAACCCTGTAATTTTTATGGCATATTTTTGGCTGGGTGTGAAAAGTCAGGGTTTAAAGTGCTCCTGTGTAGAGAAAATTATGCAAGAAATGTGCCCCTGCACCAGCAAGATGTAAGAAACAGGTAGAGGGTGGGAGCTCCTGAGGCTGTTTTCCATTTTCAAGCACCTGCACCTGTAGGAGCTCGTTGCAAGTGAAACACATCCTCATGGTGGGCAATTTTCTTGTGCCAGCAGCAGCTTTGTATGGTGAGACATCAAAATCCAGCATGTGGACGCTTGTCAAAACAAAGAAATAGGGAAAATATGACTTTATCATCTTTCAACCATTTTTAGCAGTTGCTTTTTATGTTTTTTTTTTTTTTCTTTTTTTTTCTGGATTTATGCACCTTTGAAACAGATAACTGAGAAGAGGATTTGGAAGTGGATGGTCTTTGCCTTTTTATATTCAATTTTCAGCAGGCAGAGAGGAAACCAGTTTTTGCATAAAGGTAGAAAAATGGACATCTAGGACATATACAGGGAAAAGGTCTACCTAGTAATAGTCTGGATATATCTGGATTTATATCACCACCAAAATCGTCAGAAACACACCCTAAATAACCAAAATCACTGTGAACTCTGACCCTGTTCTTAAATTACACCAAGCAAGGCTGGCAGCAGTACCAAATCCTGGATATTTAACACTAATGCAGTGTTATAGCTGGAATCGACAGAGAGCCAAGCTTTTAAAGGAGCCGCTGAGGGATGTTTAGGTTGGCCACCTCCTTTTAGAGTTTGTTGTGGCATCCCAGGATGTTCCTGGTTTCTCCTGGGTGTGTATAACCAGTGGGACAGCTACATCCAAGGGTATTGTGTAAATCCAGGTGGTGGCAGGTGTCATTTCTCTGGTGCTGAGCTGGGCTTTGGGTTTGCTTATGCCACAGCACGCCACAAAGGACCTGACAGGAAAACACAGACCGATTCTGTGCTGTTACCACGTGCTGCTCAGCGTTGCCCTATGGCTGGGAGCAAGGAATTTCCTGGATTTTGAAGGAAATGAAGCTTAGAGCTGATGCTGTCCCAGCCACCTTGTTACACACGGCTCTGTGATTAGCAAAAGCAGCTCCTCCAGCGCTAAGAATCATCTGGAGTCCGAGTTTGTTCCATTGCTGGGTGGAGCCTGGATTTTGAGTTGGTGTGTAGCAGGCTGCTGAGCTAAATTTGGAGCTGCTGTGGTCAGTGGGTTCCTTACTAACAATTTTGGTCTGGCAGGATTCCTTCCCTGGGGCTGTGCTTCAGGGCAGAGGAAGGGTTTCATCAGCCCTCAGGTATGTACTGGATTTGAGATGAGCCGCCTGGCTAATTTAAGGAGTTTTTTTTATCCCCTGTCACCCTCATCTGCCTCCTTCTGTGTCCCACAGAAACTCCCTGGCCGTGGTTTGGTTTCACCCGAGGTCCTTGCAGGTGTGAAGGTGGCATCGGATGGGGGCTGGCCCAGAGCAGGCTCTGTGCTTTAGCACTTGGCATGTCAGGGTGAAGGCTGAGATTTCAGCCAGGGCACACAAAGGACCAAATGTGTCATTAGGTCACGTTTAAAGCCAGCACTCCCTGAAGCCTTTTGGATTTGCCGTAAGAGCTGAATTTAGACTCAGAGCTGCCTGCACTTTATATTGTTTTCCTTACCCTTTTATCGTAATTTCTGGCTGTTCTGACCTTTTCCAGCATCTCCAAGAAGCAATGAGACAATAACAAATCCCACAATAAACACCCCCATGCAAGATCCTGGGGTTGTAAAGGGGTTTTTTAGCTTAGTTTCTTGAAAAAAATGAGGTTTGTGTGCTTAGTACTCTGTCCTTCGAAGAGAACTTGAACCTCATTTTGACTAAATGTGGTAGAAACTCTGCATTTTCTGGCTTTGTGTGAATAGGCAGCTGCACAAAGAAGAGAGATTTTTAGTTAGAGGTGCACTGAGGACAGAACTCAGTCCTCTGGGGCTGTTTGTTGCTGGCACAATGTCCCTGAGACAGAGGTTAATCCTGGCGGGGTGGGGAGTACTTGTTGCTTTTCCTTGGAAATAACTCACGGAGTATCCTCAAGGCAGCAGTGGTGACAGCAGAAGGAATGATTGCCACAAAGAGGGTGACATCATTTCACCCCATGGCCTTAGATAAGTTAAGTACCATTCCTTAATCATGCTCTGATAAGAGTGAGTAGCTTCCAAACATTTAATAAATGCAATACTCAAGTCTTCCCAGCACAAAGTTTTTTGCACAACGTACAGATTTTAGTTTTTCAAAGAAGAAAGTTTCTACTTAGTGCTGAGTATTTGAAATTTTTTTTCCCCTCTTCTATCTGGAGTTTCATGCCAGAAGTTTTGGTTCGTGATGCCTGAGGCTGAGCCCTTCAGGAGCTGCCAGCCCTGCCTGCATGGGATGGATGCATCACTGCTTCTACCTCCTGAAGAAGACAGTGAATGAGAGATTCTGGTTTTTAAGGATTTTCTTGGGATTCTTGTACTTGATTTCTTCAGATTTTGTTTTTTTGTTTGTTTCTCTCCTGCTCTGGACTATGTATAGTAAAGACTTTTTGTCCCTTTCATCCTTCTCCCCCCATTTCTTGTTCTGAGGGTTTTTTCTCACGTTTCTTTAAGAAAAATCTAATTTGACATCCATGGCAAAGAGATGAAAAGGCTGCTCACACAATCTTTTCAGCAAAGGATCTAGGAAAAATGAGGACACGCTGTGGGAGTGTGCCAGGAAATGCACACAGTGCCATACAAATATTACCTTGTTACATGTACTTGTAGGTAATGCCAGCACAAAGGGTGAGGGTTCTGCAGCAGCACAAAATACAGGGCTGCCCTGTGGTTTGATAGGGAAGAAAAACACTCCATTGACAGTGATTTCGTTCTGCTAAGACACCAGTGTAAACATTGCTATTTATTTTTCTCCAAGTGCAAGGAATGCAATCTGATCTCTGCTTCTAAAATCTACAATAGTTAAAAAAAACCCAAACAAACATACTGCACTTGTAGACTGATTTTCCAGTTTTCCCAGGCAGTAATTCCCTCCTTGCTCTTACAAAAAAATTTGCGTGTTTCCTTACCAGTGGCAAGTTGGCAGAGAAATTCCTGGTCATAAGGCTACAAAATGAGTTAGAGGCAGGGACAGACAAGCTGCTGAATAACAGTTTGTGGGACTGGGACTGCTAATTCTCGGCACTTCTGCCTTCTTTCCCTTCACGCAGCAGTGGGTGAGGACACACAGGAGCACACGGGTAGTGTAAGTCAGTGCTTTGGTCTGCAGGGCTCAGGCTGAAGCTCTTTGGTGGAAGAATGAGTATTTTTCCCTGTGGGAATACCTGGGGAGATGATTCCCCTCTCACCCTCTAGATGCCAGCAGAGCACTAGCCTTGCTGTGAGGTGTTGCCTCCTGGATATATTTCAGAAGAACTGTATTAATTTGTAATGCTGCTTGATTGCTTTTTAGAGAGGTTGGGATTAATGGATTGTCCTGTTCAGAACAAACTCCACATCCTTTGGAGAGCCAACAAAAAGAAAAAGCACTCGGAGTTTCCACGTGTTCTTTTATGAATATCTGCTTCTGCAAATGTGAAACATGTTCTCACCTGTGATATATCTCTCTGTACTTCACAGGTAAAGAGCAAATCAGAGGTTTCTTGGCAAGCAACATCCTGAGCCCTCAGAGGCATCCCCCCTTCTAGCTCCACACAAACGTGTTGTTCCAGAGATCCCTGTGGAGGAGCACGGCTGTGCCAGGACGGGGCTTGCTGAGGGAGCTTTGGGCTTGAACTTATGCTTCCTTCCATGAAGAGGCTGAGGGAGCCCGGGATGTGGTGTGAGCTCCCTACCTTGGGCTGTGTCATCTCCCAGCTGGCCCATTTAATGCCTGTCACACCTCTGGCCTGGGACAACTCTGAAAAGTGGGATCCCTTCTGGCACTGAGAGGGATCAGGCTGAAGCACTTTGTCCTGCTGTGCTGGGCTTTCCCACCCACCTGCTTACAGGGCTCTCACGGACTGCTCCTCTAAATGGCATTTGTTGCACCAAAAGCAAGGTGTCCCTCTCTGTTCACTCACAGCCAGCAAGAGTTCTGGCCCTTCAAAAGCGCCTTTTTTTTCCCTGTATGGAGGGGATCAGCTCCATTTCCCAGAGTGCTTCTGCTGGGAGACTCTGTGAGACTCAGTGACTGATTGTCAAGTGCTGTTAGAGGTGGAGCATCGCGCACTTGTGCCATGACAACCAGGGGATGCGCCCACAGGCACCCTTGGCTATTGTGGACTCTCTTTGCTTGGACTTGGTTCTTTGGAAAGAAGACAAACACCGACAAGCGAATGGACAAGGATCTTGATAAGACTTTCTCCTGAGAAAGAAAAACCAGAGAAAAAGCTACACAAGCTGTTCAAAAACTGTTTCAATGTTCTCTGCACTTCCCCCAAGTGATCTTCCTCTCAGAGAAACCGAATAAGTGGAACTGCGAAACAGTAAGTGGAATATTAATTATATTTTTTTATAATGTTGGCTTTTGATAGCTCATAAAAATTGTTTCAGATATGTTTGGGTATTCCAGTCACACTAGCAAAGGTCGATGTCTTTGAAGCTGGAGGTACAAACAGGATTTGCTGTTGGGTGGAAGCAGGAAGAGGGGGAGGAACAAGCAGGCGGAGCAAAGCTGAGCAGCTTCCTAACATGGCTTTATCGGGAAAGTCTGTGCAGCCCCAGGGTTGCTTTGCTCCCCTCACTGCCCCAGTCCTGAGCAGTGCTGCAAGAGCTCCCTCCACTGCAAACAGTTTATTTGGTCATTACCAAAACGAATTCTGGTGAAAATACAAAGTGGTAGTAGGAAAAAAAAAAAAAAAAATCTGCATTTGCAGCACTGATACTTCTCATAGGTGTCAATAGATACAAATCCTATGTTTTTAATCCTGCTGCTAAATCTTACATTCCACTTACGGAAGGGTTGAGTGTTACCAGGCAAGGGAGAGGCACTGCCCCTGGCTGTGGCATCTGTGCTTCAGGATGGTTCATCAGCTCATGAAATTGGGCTGTTGAGGGGTACTTTAAGTTGGAACAAGTGGGGGTTGTGGGAGCAGGACTTGTATATTTTTGTGGCTCCCAGAAAGGGCGCTTTTTAAAAATCAGAGGCTCTAATGTGTTCCCTTGGCTGTGAAATTCAGGAAAGGCTGGAGTGAGAAGTGGTTGGAGCAATCAGTTGTGATGAACCTCCTAGCTGAGTGATTATGAGCCGCAGTGTGGAAAAGGATAGTGAAATGTGTCCTCTTAAGATCTCATTTTCAATGATGTCCTCTTGCTTTGGACTAACTCATACTCAAATTGGAGCAATCTTTATTTTCAGTTGCAGTATCTTTCTTTTTCTGCCCTTCTCTGGAGCTAATCTTCCAGACAATATAAATTGCTATTCACAAATCTCTTATTTTGCTTTGTTTCTGGTAAAACCCAACACCCCAGTCAAGGTCTCCTAGAGCTATGCTGTGCAAACACCAGGGAATATATGATCTCTGCCCCAGTTTGGGATAATGAGTCTTTGGCTCATTTGCTCACTTCGAATGACAATCATCTGTACCCGTTTACTAAACCCTCCAGAAAATGCACGAAAAAACAGGTCAGAAATAAGTATAAAACCGAGGTCCAAACAGAGAAAAGTCTGAACTACCAGAATGTGAAAATAAAAGAGATTTTTCAAAGTGAAAGGTGACACCATCCTGTCTTCTCCATTTGCATTTCACTCGTATTACAAGTTTGAGTGATGGGGCCCAGCCAAGCTCGGGACAGACATGGCAGGAATCTGTATCTGTCCAGTGATGGTGTCATTCCCACTGCAGTGCTGGGGAGAGGACGAACTCCCAGCAAAGGACTGCAAACCCATACTGGTGAGAAGGCACAAGCCTCCTTCTGCCACATACAAAATGAGAGCTCTTGGGACATCACAGAACACAAATTTACCATAATAAAAACATTTCTTTACTACATGTTGAAAGTTCATTCCAAAACAACAACAGGAGTTAATTTCTCAGGCTAAACATTGTAGATGGCAAAGATGACACCAAGATCCATGTGTTTAACAAAAAGCCAGAACACAGCTTTTATTTCTGTTAATACTGAAAGCATTAAAAACCCCAAAAGAATGGAACAGAGACTCTTTTACACAGTACAGCACCTTCCCCTCAGAGTTCGGGGGGTTTTATGCACTGTGTCTTACAGCAGCAGGAACAGGCAGCTCCTGGAACTGAAACCTATGGGGAAATATCAGACTGGGACAACCACCTGCCCTTACACAAACATCTCTTTGAATTCTAATGGCAAGCTCAAAGTTGTGGCTGTCAGCATCTCTTACTGTTATTGTACAGAAACTGGCACCCAAGAGTTAATTTGAAAGGTGTCTGCAGAACTGTCTGCTGCTAGTGCAGGGGATTTGGGTTTTTCAAGTCTCAGCAGCACATGCATTAAATTGCTTCATTACTTGGCTTTTTGCCTCTGTATGAGGTAAATCATCGGCTGCTAAATCTGTACATGGGATGGATGATTGGGATGGAACATCCTCTCTGCTTAAAATCCTTTGGGAAGCAAATGTTAACATGCTCCCCTCCCCACCGCTGTACTGCAAACCCCCCACTGCCTGCGAGCTGGTACTGGGAAAGCACTTGGGAGGCTCAGTTGTGGCCAACCTCGTAAAAAGTCAGAACAAAGCCATTACTCCTGTGCTACAGATCCCGCACAATCTGCGGCTACAATTAAATTTCATGGTTTTTTTTCCTGAAGTTAGGTTGATCATCTGTATCCACTGCAGTTACTCAAAGGAGTTAGATCTGCCCCTTGTCACTGAGCTCACTCACACCTTTCAGCTATACTTTCTTTATGGATAATACCTTTAAAAAATTGAAGCCCCAACTTTGCTCTGTGAATAAAAGCAGAGTGTATCTTGCCCAGCTTAATGCACCTTGGATTACAGCTCTCATCTGACTGTGTTCATGAGAGATACTGGAGACAGACAGCTGGCCAGGCAGCCTCTCACTGCGTGAAATTTATGCTACTCTATTTGTAGGTGATTATAAAAACAACTTTTCAATGTTAACGTCCAGGCTTGCTGCTGTTTAGCACAGGAACAGGAGTCCAAAGACTTTTTTTTGTTGACTACCTTCATTATTAGTTTTTCTTTTTTTCTAATGGTCTTCTCTCCCTTAGTAACGTCAGGCCTATGAAATGTGATGGTTCATGGTTTTGCTGAAGGATGTTTTCAGAGTCTCACAAAAAACACACCTAGGAGATAGTGAGCTTTGAACGTGTAGAGCAATAACCCAGAGCTAATTAGTAGCTTGTAGTTTTAAAGGATAATCAAATGCTGGGTTCTTGTAGGAGACTAAGTGTGTACCATACTGCTCATTCTGAGGCTTTTTACATGCCTTACACAGACATACAGACAAAATAATTGTGGTAATAAGAAACAGTCCACTTGCTGCAGACAGGACAGCAAAAATATACTTGTAGCTGGGTTTTGTTTTAAAGCTGGTGCAGGAATTACCTGGAATTTCGTGGCCTGTTTTCAGGCTTGATCCTGCTTTGTTGGAGGCAGTCACGCAGATGTGGTAGGTGGTGAATGACAGCAGGTTATACAGAGTGTACTGCCTGGCCGTGGGGTAGATGTTATCCGTGACAAACTGCATGTCCTCGTTGTCTTGGGCATGAAGCATCAGCTCATAGGTGTGGACAACTGAATTTGGGGCACACCAGCGTATCTGTGCAGAGCTGTCCGTGATTTCAATCACCTCTCTGAGCCTGGGTGGGTCTGGAATCTCATCTTCCATTGACATGCCAGGACATAAACACTGCGATATGTTCCGGAGTTCACTGCATGGCTTCTGCAGGTGCCTGCAAGGATTGTAGTCACAGGTGACGTGAGCCAGTTGCACCGGGGGTTCCTTTGATTGCTCTTCGTAATCATAGTCATCGACGTAATGTGGTGATGGTGTGGTGGGTGCAGGCTCTGACTGGGCACTGCTCCTCGTGGAGTTCCGCTGTGGGGGGATCGTTTGGGGGCCGCCTTCCCTGGCATGGGTGGCAAAGGAGTGAATGTGATGGTTGGTGGTGTGGGGGACTCCTGTTCCTCCAGTGGAATAATTACTGGTGGTCTGGTTGAATGGCCCTGCCTGGGGAAATGTTGTGTCGGTTGTTCTGAGCCCTCTCTGTAGCTGTTCTGTTCCAGTGGGACTTGTGGAGCTGTGATCTGAGGACTGAGCAAAGAGCTCTTTGAGAAAAACTGGGAAGGAGGTTACAGATGCCAAGGAAGGGGGATTGCTTGTGGATTCAGAACCTGCCTCCTCCTCATGGGAGGAACTGTTGGCCTTTGTTAGGATTGGCTCTGTTGAGTTGGATGCTGCTGTGCTCCTTACATCCCTCTGGATCGGGGAGCTGGTATAGGTGTCTCTGGTTAGCATTGGGTTGGATGCTGCTGTGCTCCTTACATCCCTCTGGATCAGGGAGCTGGTATAGGTGTCTCTGGTTAGCGTTGGGTTGGATGCTGCTGTGCTCCTTACATCCCTCTGGATCAGGGAGCTGGTATAGGTGTCTTTGGTTAGCATTGGGTTGGATGCTGCTGTGCTCCTTACATCCCTCTGGATCAGGGAGCTGGTATAGGTGTCTCTGGTTAGCGTTGGGTTGGATGCTGCTGTGCTCCTTACATCCCTCTGGATCAGGGAGCTGGTATAGGTGTCTTTGGTCAGCATTGGGTGGGATGCTGCCGTGCTCCTTACATCCCTCTGGATCAGGGAGCTGCTGTGAGTGTCTTTGGTTAGCATTGGGTGGGATGCTGCTGTGCTCCTTACATCACTCTGGATCAGGGAGCTGCTGTGAGTGTCTTTGGTCAGCATTGGGTGGGATGCTGCTGTGCTCCTTACATCCCTCTGGATCAAGGAGCTGCTGTGAGTGTCTTTGGTCAGCATTGGGTGGGATGCTGCTGTGCTCCTTACATCACTCTGGATCAGGGAGCTGCTGTGAGTGTCTTTGGTCAGCAGAGCTGAGTCTGTTGTCACTACAGCAGTGGCACCATCACCGGTGAAGTTGAAAGCGTCAGGAGAGGCTGTGTTTGAATCGGGCAGTGTAACATTGCTCTCAGACTGGCATTTATCGTAGAGCTCCAGCAGTGAAAAAGATGTTGGAGGTCTGCCCGAATCTTCCTGGGAGGTGCAAAAAGTCTCCCGAGCCCTGCAGGGGGAAACCAGAATAGTCAAAATCCACAAGAACATCACAGGTTTCTGTAGGCTGCTTGGATTGGAATTGGTGACCTGCTGTCAAAACAGTCTTTATATTAGTGAGAATGTGAAACCTAGACCAAAGCTAGGTTGTTTTAACAATAGCCCAGGCAGCTTTCCACAGCTCTGACTGTGGAATTTTGCTGATTGGCTTTTTGGTTTTGTAAGGTGCAGGGATATCTTTTGCCGGAGGGGAAGCATCCGTTGGTACAATGGCTGTGAACCTTAGCAAAGGGCATCGGGATTCAAGGCAACTTGTCTTAAAGGGTCAGACTTTAATGCCACAGTAACAGGGGAACACATGCACAGAGATGTAACAGGATTCCCAGAACTCTTAATCCAGCTGGTTTAGGCAGCTGGAGGTGGGCTGATGCGAGACTTTTAAATGACTAAGATAAAATTCTTTATTTACTCAGACACTGAAGTTTTGGTAAAGAATGCAACTGCTAAACCCATCCCGATGACAAACTATCTAATTTCAACCGTCCACCTCCCTGCTCTCTGAGAGATGTGATGACAAATCTTTTTGGTGGCCTTTCAAAAGGAAGAGAGACCATTTATATGCAAATATTTCTTTTAACTACAGCTTATTGTAATTAGTCTGTAAAACTGTAGGGGAGCATGAAAACAATAGGTGAGAAATGGTGCTATTTGCAAAGGGTTTTGTTGGCTGCCGGTGGTGATGTAAGATTTGGGAATAGCAGGGTTAGGAGGAAATAATTTGTTAAAGATCTTCCAAAGTTTTCCAGTTTCTGCTCCCAGCGCTGACACATCAAGACAGCTCATTTTGTATATTCAGCTAATAGTGAAATATGGTCCAAACCAGAAAGAAAATATTCTCACCTTAATGCAGAATCCACAGCTAATAACACTTTATGCTTTGTCCCTGAAAGGGACTTTTTTTGCATTTCTACCTCTTGTGGAAGGGAAGAACACACAAGGAATTTGAATAACTTAGTGAATGGTGGTGAATGTCTGGTCCCCAAACAACTTACACATTGAAGAGCATTACTTTATCTCCTTGAGCTCACTTACTTTTGCAGAACAACTTTCCCGGGCTTGGACAGCAGCCAGGAGAGCTGGCAGTTGCACAGCAGAGGATTCCCATACAAGTTGATGGTGAAGCCATCCGATGAACTGGTGTTCCAAGGATTAAAGGAACTCAGGTTACAGCTACAGGATGACAAATGCAGTAATTAGAAAACGCTGAGCGTTCCAAGGACTGGAGTGTACTTAGTATCCCAATGTTTGTAAGGCACAAAGTAATATTCCCAGTTCCCTTGGCACTAGCCTGTTACTAAACCCACCATCCTGCACTCTGCATGCTCAGAAGATGCTCTCTCTTGTCTAGGACTTTAACTGCAACTCCTTTAAGTTTGGGCTTGATTTTTAGCACTTCGAACTGGTATTCCTCCAAGTGTTGGAAAGTGCTGTGTAAATTCAGTAGGGCAATCAAGGGGGGATGGAATCCATAGGGATTTGCTTTGTATGGGTTTACTTTCCTGAAACTGGTTTCTAGGCACAGCCAGTGCTCTAGTGTTTGTTTTCTAACATGCTTATAAGCATGTTGGTATCACAAAAATGTTTCAAAGTGCTCTCCAGATCGTTTACCTTTATGCTGACTGCTCTGTGTGCACTTCACCCACTCTTATTTGGATGAATCACTTTCAGACTTTTGTCCCTCTCAGTATGTCATGTATGTGACACACCAAGAGGTGCTACCCCTAGAAATGAGGACTAAAACATTTCCTTTACTAATGCTGAACAAGGAACTATATTAATCTCTCACACTCAAAGTGGGGGGGACAGGATTTTTGTCTGCTTCTGAGGTGCAGGTTTTAGGGAACTGTCAGTATTAATCCTTTGCAGAGCAGGGAATCCTCAGTGACCTGCTTCTCCTCTGATGGGATATTGCCACTGTTGGAAGCCTGGTCTGTATCACAGGTGGGATTCAGTGGATCTGTGCTGTTCTAAACAGCGCTGGGTGAATTCATCCGCTGGGTGAATTCATCCGTTGGGCAGGGAGATAAGGCAGAGGAGTGGGAACACAATGGATACAACCTCAAGCAAACAATCAATTGTGTTATGAGTCCCATGCTGCTGCTTTGGGCTCTATCAGCTCTATCAGGTCTACACCACAGGTTTTACATGGCAGAAGACAGCAAGCCCACACCTCCTTCCTAAATCTGATAACACGGTTCAAGTCAGCTCCCAGGCACCACAAAGGCAACATTATGTGAGGAAAGACAAAAAAGAAAACAACTCACTTCTCAAATGAGAGATAGCTCAGATGAGGAGCACTGTCCAACACCTCTGTCTGCACGAAACCCAGGGAACGGGAGTCCTGACAGTGCAGCTCTCGGAGACCAGGCAGAGACTTGAAGAAGGTTCTATCAAGGCTCCTTAACCGTGGCATCTTTGTCAGGTGAAGTGATCTGAGGTTGGCCAAGTCTCTGGCCCACTCTGGTTGAACTGAAACAGAAAAATATTTACACCTATTGCCTAAACAGAGCATTCCTGTGGATTTCTGCCTAGAAAAAGGGTTTGAATACACAGATAAAAAGTATCTGTCACCTGCAGCTATTCTCTTTGGGAAAGGAATAGAACAAAAATCAATACACCAGTGTATAAACATTCCTGCAGTTGCATTTTTGTAATAGTCCTTGCAGGTCAGGCTGTCATAGGGCAGAGGAAAAGAGGGGAAACAAAGGACAACAAAGCTGATAAGAGATATGGAATAGATTTCTTGTTGGGTGAAATTAAATGAACAAGGATTTCTCTGCTCAGGGAAGTGGTCTACGAGGTCCTGACTGGTGCAAGAAAGGCAAATCACTTATTTCTCCTAGCACAGGAAAAAGAGCCAAGAGGCATAAAACTGAAAGAAGAGGTCTTGTACAAAAGGGCCTTTCCATCTCATGACTCGATAGGGTAACTCATCACCACAAGAGGGATTAGGCAAATTCATGGAGGAAATTTGGTGGTGCATCTGGTAAATGTGAGTTGAAGTGAAGCCTCTAGCTTGAGGAGCCCCTAAGACCCTGGCTCTGCCCCAGGCTGAGAGCAGCTGGGCAAGACATCTCACATCTGTGCGCCTCGGCACCTCGGGTATAAACTGAGGCTGGCAGGGGAGACCGGCAAAAGGAAAAAACCCTCCTGTGGATTGCTCAGGGCAGGGATTGCCTCCCCCCTCAGCGGAAGTACTTGGCCGGGATAACACAAAAAGCCTCTCTCTGTGCTACTTCAGTGCAGCGCTAAAAACCGAGTGTAGCTGTGGGGACAAAGAAGGATTTCAACAGCCTGTCTGGAAAGAGAAACTAATTTCCTCCTGTGTGTCCCAAAACTAATCCCGGGGCTGACAGGGGGATGACTGTCGGGAGCAGACAGTGGAATTAGGATGGAGGTGGGTGACCACAGTGGGACAAATGGTCCTGTCTCATGGTATTTGGTCTCTGCCCTTCCTTTGGGAGGCTGGTTTGTGTGAGAGTGCTTTGCACGCTTGGACCAGCTGTTTGCAGCTTTCAGTGTGAGGGGTTCCCCCTGCACTCGGGGCTCAGCCAGGATGGGAGCCATCGTCCCAGCAAGGCTTCTGCTCCCCTGGCCTGACCGAGCCCCGTGTTTACAGTCGGAAACCCAGAAACTTACTTTTCTCAAGTAAGGTCCCGCTCAGATCAAGAACATTGATGGAGTTTCCAGGCCTGTTCACGGCCTCGTTGGGATCTGTGCTGATGGCAAAAGCAGACTCCCTAATTCCTCTGCTGTCATCCTGCCCGAGCAGCGTTGCAGAGAGGTTCAAGACCTGCAGCTGAGGGTAGCAGGAAAAAGCCAGTGGCTGGATTTCAATCAGTGGATTTCCAGCCAAGGACAACCACCTCAGGTTAGGCAGGGCGGAGCCGTGGCAGGGTGGCACAGATGACAGCTTATTAAAGCTCAAGTCCAGCTTGAGGAGACTGCTGAGGACTTCAGATCCCCACCTCACTGACCAGAGGTGGTTGTGCCTCAGAGAGAGGACACGCAGCTGTGGGAGGTTTGCTATCTCTGTGCCATTCACCTCTTCCAAGAGGTTGTTGCTGAGATCCAAGGTCTCCAGCGCCTCCGGAAGGCAGACGGGGAAAGCTGTCAGGCTGCTGTTGGTCAGCTGCAGGGTGATCCAGGTCCTGTTCTTCCGATCCTCACAGGACATGCTGGTGAGATTAACATTCTCCCAAGCGTTTTCCTGAGTCAGCTGGAAAAAGGTGGTGACATCCCTGGATGCTGCTCTGCTCACCGAGCCATGTGCTGTGGTCCCCACCAGCAGAGGCAGGATGAGCAAGGGTGACAACATCCTTCTCCGAGGTGCTTGCAGTTTGCAAGATCTGTTTCATTTTTGTTTCAGGGAGAGGAAAACAAAACATCAACGTTAAAATCTCTCCTGGCATCTACAAACTACTTTAAAGTAAAACATTTTATAAGCCCTTTCCTGTTATATCCAGGCAGTGATAAGTGATAATTAACAGCTCTTCTGTGGTTAAGCCTGAGTAAACTTGAATCCTTGGGGACAGAAGTATCATGCAGTCTTAGTGTAAGTACGCCTACAGTTTTCCATGCAGGAAGCATGAACTAAATTGTATCCCACAGCAGTGCCCTCAGTGCCAGCAGGTTGTCCTGCTGCACAGCATCCAGTTGGGCCAGCCCAGTGGGAAGAGTATTCCGGTGGGGTGGTGCCCACACAACAGGGTCAGGTGTGCCTGCGGCAGAGGATTGTTTTCTGTGAGGTTGCCTGTGCAAAGCAAACGAATGGATCCGAGGACAGAGGAGAGTTGCCAAACCTTAAAGAACAGGAGCCCAGACTGGGATGAGCTGTGATGGAGTGGGCAGGTAAAAGTGCCTTTCCTGTGTTAGGAAGGACTTTCCTTACTTTAGCAGAAGTTGGAACAGCAAAACCAGGCACTTGTGTGGGCTCTGCCAGGGCAGTTCTGCCCCATTCTGAGGACACTCATAGTGGGGGCCCCCCACAGGCCTTTTGGGGCTCCTGAGCAGCTGGCAGTGCCCCACAGCCTGTCTGCCAGGCAGTGGCAGGGCTGGGCCCTGCTGTAGATGAGAGCCACAGACAGGCTGCACGGCCCAGCTGCTGGGAAAGGATGCACTCAAAATGCAGCTCCCGAACCACATGTCAGTGGAAGTGGTCAGAAACCGAGTGTGCTCCTGGATCAGGGCCCCAAAGGCCTGAGCGCCAAGAAACATGTTATTTAGTGTTGCAGCTCCCTCTGTGCTCCCTCCTCCTCCCACCCCTGCTTTGGTCTTTGTCAAAAAAAAAGTCCTAAATGACTCGTGCGTGGTCCCCACAGGTAATCTATGTCAGAGGAAGGAATTAACCCCAGCCCCAAACTTGTGCTTTTCTTATTGAGCTGTCTTTTGTGCTGACGGGCATCAAAATGCTCATTCCTCGTCCAAAAATATATTACAGTGTAGGGTGGTGACTGAAGCTCCACGTATTATGAAATATCTGACTTATCCCAAAATTTAATTGCTACTTGCTGTTGCCTGAATGATGCCAGGTCTTGCCCAGACTGTTACCCTTTGCTGCCATCCCAGGTTAAAGTAGGGACCAGCAAAACAGTATACACCGGACTACCAAAATAATGTTTTTTGGTTGTCTGTGTCCTTTTTGTCACACGGAATCGTGCAAGAGCCAAGCAGCCTCAGGGCTTCCCGGTCACCGGAGCCGCTGGATCCCCTGCTCCGCAACACATTGGCAGGGAGAGGATGGGAGGAATTGCACCGCTGTATTCCAACCTTAGATTTAATCTTAATCCTTGCCTCTAAACCGCATCCGCTTGCACGTACCTGTCCAAAAGTCCCGATGCCTCGTGCCTCCTCTTGGAGTGGCTCCGACTGCCTGGCCTTGATTTTATACACTTGGGGTGACTCAGCCGACAGCGTGAAATGCCTCTTTTCTGTTCCCAGCTTTCCCTGCTCCCGGCTCTGCCCACAAGCTCAGGCGAGGTTTGTTCCAGGCTCGCTCCCCCGCATCCAGCTTTGAGAGGGGGCGGCTCCGGGCAGCTTTCCCCGCTCCCTTGGCCCTAGCAGGAGGTGGGTGGGAGGGCTCTTATTTCCCAACACTCAGGCAGGGCTGCTCCTGCTCGTCTTTGTCTAAGCAGCGGGGAGTAAAGGGAAAAGATCAGTGTCAATAGTCCCAACTCTCACGTCTTCCACCGGCGGGGGGAGGGAGAGGAGGAATTGTTGTGTTCCTTTGTTGGCAGGTCAGGATGATGTAAAGCTGAGGCTCTGCCTGCTGACATGAGCTTTGGTCTCTCTTTAGGCGCCAATGAGGGGCTTCAAGTGTTTAAATTTCTCTCCAAGACTCTTGCTCTTGGGGAGTAAATCCTGCAGAAGTTCAGGCAGGACAAATTACTTTTCTAAGGAGGCCCTTAGGATATGTCAAAAGTGAAACTCTCACCTGCTCCTCCCGCAGAGAGGAATTCTCTCTGCCGATGGAGAGGGCGTGGGGCATCTCGCTCCTCGTGTGACAGCCTTGGGAGGCCTCTCCCGGTCCCGCTGTGCGTGGATTGTGTTCTCCGTTCTGCATCTGTGTACCACATGGCTTGGGAGAATTCCCTTCCTGCGAGTTCTCCCATCCTTTGCTGGATAAGTAAAACTGACAACATAAACCATCTCCCACTGAGGGACCTGCCCTGAGCTGGGTTTTCAGCATTCCCACAATTCAAACAATAATTAGGTCGAGAGCAGAGAATAAAGTCAGGGAAACGATCCCAGAAAGAGATGAGTTGATGGAGATTGTTCCAAAGTAAAAGCAAAAGGGTGGTGGTTCTGTTGCTACTGTAAGACAGCTAATTATTAAATTTTCCAAGGAGAACAGTAGTCAGTGCTTTTCCTTTCTCGGGACAGCACAACAGATCCCTGACATGAAGGCAGCACCGACCTGTAAAGTTCGTTGCTAAAGTGCAGATAAAGGTCTTGCTTACCCAAAAACCTTGAGTCTGCAAGTACACATTACGCAGACCTTATCTATTGACCGTGTGGGTCCTTATGTGCGTGGGGAGAGAGCCTTGAAAAACACCAGAACATCCACAGAACAGAACAGAGATAGGGGCTTCCAGGAGGACTCTCTGGAGCCGCTGCGGTTCCCTTGGAGGCTGGGCGAGGCGTACTTGTTGTTCCGCTGTGGAATGGCTCTAGGGCAAGACAAATGGTTTCCTAAATGAGGGGCTAATCCCACCATTAACCTGGTGGGGCAGGCGGAGCAGGGCAGCCGGGCCCGGCACGTGCGCGCCCGCAGGTACCTTCAGAGCTCTGCGCTCGCTGCGGTTCAAAGGGCAAAGTGGAGCAGGTTACAAGAATCTGAAGAATTTGGTATAAGAGGAGGAAAGTCCAGCTCCAGACAGGCAGGTGGAAACCCTGCCTTCCCTCTGGCTTCGCGGAGCTGCTGGCTGCAGCACTCCTCTTTGGGAAGCCGAGGAGCAGGGAGGTGGCCTGGCTTTGCCCTGGCCTATGAAATACTCGTGTTGTGGTTGCTGCCCTTACCTCAGTATTTACAAACAGTGAATTTTCATTGCTTATTTTAGGGTTATTGGTTATCTGATTGATTTTAATGTCTTACAAAAATACTCCAGGAAACCCGGTGAGCCAAAAGCTGCCTTAATTTTCATGACTTCATCATTACTGACTTCATTTGGGAGACTAAGGGGAGCAGACTGTCGGACTGGGGAAACGGCTGCTCGTTTTGGTGAAGGTGGAAGGGAGGTGGAGGTTTTGTTTGCCCAGAGGCCCTTGATTTCTGAGTGATACAGAGAACCTGTTGCAAGAGGCAGAGCACCCTTGGAAAACGAGCTTTTGTTATTTTAATTTTCCGTCTTTGTTTCTGCTTGTTTGGATGCTCAGTTTTTGCAGCAGGTATCGTATCTTCCCAGCTCTCTTCCTAGCTGCAAACCCCCATCATCTGAAATATTTCTGCTATTTCTGAGAGGTGCTACATCTCAGGCAGCTGCCCAGGTACTGGCGAGAGTTTCCCAGGGCAGGCAGCAGCCCCTGTTCACAAGTTTCTTTGAAATATCTGCTAACAGCAGGCAGAGATTTCCCCTTTGTGAGTCACTTTAGCTTGTTCTCATGTCGCCTTTTATTCTTTTTTCCGCTTTTCTGAGAGTTTCAGTGACAACCTGAGGGAGCGGTTAGCAAAGGCAGGCGTTTCTGTCAGCCTTTTCACACGGGCGATGCAAAGAGAGCTGAACCAGACGCCCCCTCCCCGGGGGTGATTCAGGGCTGCACAAAGCCCCTCTGCCCGCTGGAATGCTCGGGCTGAGCCCTGCATTCCTTAGTGACACCAAGATAAGCAGAGCTGGGGCGAGCAGGAGAAGGTGAGGATGGTACCAGGCTGTAAAGTTTAAGAGGTGAATGTTTCTTGATTCGCGAAACTGGCTGTGATCCAAGTGATGGTTAGAAATGAAAATATCCTGCAAAAAAATCTGGAGAATGGCTTTTAAAGCCCACAATACAACTGTTTCACAGGTCTGTCCACAGAGTAAGCACAAGCAAGACATTTTCCTACAGAGAAAGGAGAGAGAATGGAAGAACAGTATTATTTAGCCTGAGGTTTCAGAAAACTATGGGATGTGTGTCTCCTAACGCAGGCTGTAGGCAGTGGTGAAATCCCCTATGGAATTTGATGTAAGAGCAGCAGCGGCCATCTGACATGGGCAGTGCTTTACCCTGACCTGGCTTGGATTTAATAAAGGACCAGGAACAGAATAGAGACGCAGATGAGCTGAGGTATAAGTTTTCTAAAGGTTTTATTTTCATCTAAGTAACATTCCTGTCCAGGATTTCATCTCTGTATTGCAAAACTTCAGGGCAGACGCCCTTGTCCTGCTTTCACTCATTCTGGGAAACCTCTCCCACATCTGGCACTGTGCAATTAATAATGTGGTTTCTACAGCCCACTGAGCCCGTGGTCTTTAACCCTGTGTAAAAATAGGTGTAAGGAGCCCGCGAGAACCAAGTGTGATCAGGTTATTGCACAAATACGGGAGGGTGTGGTACCCCAGGTGCATTAAGGGAATGTGTGGAGCCTGGCTGGGACGTGCTCGGTGACATGGGGTGGGATGAAAGATGACTCGAAGCTGTGGCTGGTGCACGTGTCAGGCAGAGCAGGCTGGGGCAGGCCTCCTGTCAGGTGCTGCCCACCATATCCAGCCTGGAATCATGGAAGCACAGGAATGCCCTAGGTCATGCCTTCCCACTCCAGCCTCTCCAGGGTCTGCTTGTAGGAAGAGGAGCTACAGTCACGTGCAGCACTGAAAGCAGCTGGATAAAAACAGTTTCCTTTCCTGTTTTGAAAAAGCCTTGCAAGGTGAGTGGAGCAAGGAGAAAAGACACCTGAATGACCTAAAGAAATATGGAGAGAGGGCATCAGCTGGGGATCACTCTCTTAAACCTAAAATGGCAAAGGATAGGGCTTACAGCCAGCCGGGATGAGCTGGCAGAGCTCCTCCTTGCAAAGTAGCAGAGAAGGATTTAGTTGAAAGGCAGTGACACATGGGGTAAGATTGAAGGAGGGGCAGGAAAGAAAATGGAAATATTTGCTAGTTTCTCTGAAATCCCAGTACAGACATCTTGAACTGCAAGTGAATGTGCTTGTTTAGCAATGAAATGAGCCACACGCTCTGCTAATGAGAGCTGTTCTCAGATTTCCCATCTCTGCGTTCCTGTGCTCAGGTCACGTAGGCAAGTGTAGGGCCTCCATGCAGCACTCTGGGACAAGCTCTTGGAGCAGAGTGGCAAGCACGGGCTGTGCTTCCCAGGGAGCAGTTTACAGGAGTCTCTCATTGCTCCCTGCCGAATGAGGGGCTTCCATGCAGGCATGGCCAGGATCCTCACTGCAAAGCCTAAGTGGAGCCCATCTGGAAGGCAGCTGTCTGTGGAAGAGGTGCTGGCACCGATGTGTACACTCAGCTCTCCCATGGCACTCTTAGGCAGGCTTTAAATACGGCCACGGTTTGGACTTGGGTGGATCTCACAACATGAGGAAAATACTTGGCTTGTGTCGAGCAGGTGACAAGTGAGTAAGTTCTCTCCTGAAGGAGAACTGGATAGTCCCTCAGCTGGCTTAAGAAGTGCTGAGGAGAGGGAAGAACAAAGGGTTGGGAAGCAGGCTGTATTCTTTTTTATTGCAAAATGTAAAGCTGTAGTTTAAACTGCACAAACTGGGAATGATTCCACTGAAGCCCATTGACAGGGGCTGGGGAAAAGCAGAGAACATGCCATGAAAATCAGGGCTCTCCATTTCCAGTGATGCTTACGAATTTATGCAGTGACTTCTGCAGCATCCCTTTATGATATGACAACACCTGTCCATTATATTTCTTTGGATATGTGAAACCAGTTTTGGTTTGTGCAGGAGTTTCATGAATTCTCCCAGCTTCCCTTGCTTTACAGTGTAGTATCAAATTTCACTCCCTTTGGTGGATGTGTGGGGCTCCTTCCAGCAGGCAGATCTCGTTCCTCAGAGGCATCCACAGCTTCTCTGGACAACCCGGGCCAGGGCCTTACCACCCTCACAGGGAAGAATTTCTCCCCAGTATCCAGTCCAGCCCTGCCCTCTATCAGTGGGAAGCCATTCCCCCTTGTCCTATCACCGTGTGCCCTTGGCACAAGTCCCTCTCCAGCTCTCTCGTAGCGCTTGCAGGGGCTCTAAGGTCTCCCCGGAGCCTTCTCTTCTCCAGGATGAACACCCCCATCTCTCTCAGCCTGTCTCCAGAGCAGAGGGGCTCCAGCCCTCTGGGCATCACTCTGCATTCTGCATTACACCCGTAAGATAATTTCTACAGGCTTTTCAGATCCTCAACATGAACAGCTTAGTTCAGTGAGATGTCACAGTGAAACAGAGTAACAGGGACAGAAAACAGAAATGCTCACATTCAGAGGCCTCTAGTAATTTTAGATAGGACCTAAAGCACATGTTTCAACCAGGTAAGTAACAATGTTCCTCAAAAGATGAACCTTTTGCATCCAGTTTCGCCAAGATGAATGCTCTGCAGCTTCTCTGGCTTTCAGGGAACCACTTCAGTGGATGAAGGTGGACATGGGTTCTACATTTTTGAGCAACGGAGTAATCACTACAGGAGTTTCGATAGCTTAGTCTGCAGGACTTTGGAATGTTTTGTGTTCTCAGGGCAAGTGTTAGACAAGCCATGGAGCTTTAAAATATGTATTTATTCAGCTTTAGTTCTGATAAATGCTGGGCTCTTTAACAATGGAAGTTGCCTGGCTGTAACAGAGAAGAAAATTCACTGCACCATATCCTCAAGTTACATGTTCTGGATGCTTAAGCAGATTCCTGCATTTAAAAATACTAGATTAAAAAAAAGTCCAGTGGCTAGACACTGTTTATTTAAAAACATTCAGCTGTACAAAAAGAAAACAGAGACGATTAAATTTTCTCAGTTGTTCAGGAGAAACTGTTTTCTCAGTTTCTCAGGAGTTGCCGTACTGCATCCAGTGACCTTAGCTTCAGTATTCAACAAAAACTGTCAACAGTCCCAGTCATAGTACAAGACTGACATGTACAATAATTAGTAGCCAGCAATTAACAATCAGAGATACTTCTGTTTAATCTCTGGTAGTCTTAGCTATAAGAAGAAGCAGGCAGTGGGAAGAGAGTTTACTTCATCTCATTCCTGACCTCCAGTTAATTTGTGGAAGAGTTCTTCATCCAGTGTTTCATTGTGGTCCTTGGAACGTGTTGACAAGAAGATATAGCCCCCAATATATTCATGGATGATTTTGCAGTCTGCACTCAGACATGTGAAAGCAATGGACACGTTCTGGTCAAACTCGATGGCAACCTAAGGAGAACAGATGTGGTAAAATCAGACAGAGATAAGCTGGGAAGAACGAGAATTGTGAGGGCACAGCTGGATCGCAAATATGGTGATAAAGCACCGCCTGCTAACCAAGAGTTCTGGGTCTGCTGGATGCTCAGGGTGTTCGGCTGCTTGTTTCTGGATTTGCTGCTACATCAGGGCCCTCTTGTGGTGAAATCTTTTTGCTTGTTCAAAGCAACAAAATCTTTTAGCTTTTTTAAAATGGCATATAAGGTGAACGCTGGGAAGGGCAGGAATGCCACTCCCGACACTTTGTGCACCTCATCAGTAATGTTGAATATGTCCACTGTTAAGTGCGGACCTTAAATCTGCCTTTGGAGTCCCGGCTTTGGTTTTCAGCTACTGTTAGGTCTAAAATTCAGCAAACTGACCTTAGTTGATCACTGTGGATTCTGCCTTTTTTGAGAGGGATTTAATGTAAACCCAGCAACCTGACCCAGAATTACAGGCTCTGGCACAGGGAGTACTGCAGGAGAGCAGTAGAGCGAGTATCTGATCTCTCCTGCTTCCTGCAGATGGACGTGGAAAACTCCATAAGCAGGAACAATTTCCAGGCTGCTTCAATTTGTATCAGGTCACACTAGTTCCACCCCAGAAATCTACAATTTATAGAGCTGGCTTCAAGCTTTGAAACCCCACATCAGGGACCACGCATTGACACAGAGTTACAGGCCTTGCAATCTCAGTTTGGGATTTGAAGGACAAACTGGGTTCCTGTATCCTCAGTCTGTAACAGAGACTGAACCACCACAATGTAGAGGATGATGCATGAGAGTTAAAATGAGATTTTTACATGTTGGAATTCACCTTGGAGTCTCTATTTCCTCCCATCAAAATCAAGAGCAACTTGTAAAGAATAAGCTTGGTAGGAACCTTTAAAATTGGCGATCTTTTCATTTCTGATTTTTGACTACAGATTCCACTAAGAAAAACTGCAGACAGCTTATTTAATAACATGTCACAACATGTGCAAAATCCTTTCACTGAGGTTTGAAAATATTTTCTGAAAGCATCCTTCAGTGTGTGAAATGCAAGGACTGAATGCAGAGCCGTTCCAGGTTTACCTGGCGAATTTCCCAGTTCACATTCCACTGCTTCATGTTGGAGAATCTCCATGTTGTGATAGGATCTCCTGTGGCCATATCTATCCTTATCAGCCTGTTATAGGACACCCCAAGCACATCATCCTTCTTGCTTCCTTTAAACCTGAAAAAAACCCAAAAATTTTGAGCAGATCTGCTTTGCAATGATTTCTATTTAGAGAAACATTTCAGCTGCTCTCCTCTGGAAGTGCAAAAAACTTGGGAAAAGTCACAACAGCCTGGGATTGAGGAGAGCTTGGACCCATCTTTAGAACAGGATTTGTTATAAAGCACAAGTGTAGGCTGGTGAGCCATGCTGTAAGATGGAAAATAATCAGCCAGGTAGATCTAGATGAAATCTTTCCAATTCATTGTTTCCTGCTAAAAAAAAAGACTGTTCTTTCTAAATGCGTGAACTCGATTATATTTTTACTGGAGAAAATGCCAACTATAATTTTTGTTGCTTCATTTCTCTAATGTTGAAACGTTCTTTAGTTATATTAACCTATATTGACCTAAATTATATAATCAAAACAACGGATATATACAAGTTTCTGAGTATAAATCACATCAAAAAGTTACTGAGGCATTTTAACATTTCAGCTTTCTTCTGATTAGAGATGAAAATAAATACAGATGTATCAGAACTTTTGGGGGTCAGAATTTTTTGAGTTGGGATTAGCTAGGAACAGATTACTCTGGTAAAGAAACAACCTTCCTCTACCTTTGTGCTGAACGCTGGAAGGAATCTCATCTGTCTGCTGCGAGTACTTTCAGTATTTTTGATCCTGTTTGTGAACCTTCTCTCTTTAGATGCAGCTGGACCTTAGGGAAAAAATGTCACCCGGACACAATTTGTGCTTTACTTAATGCCCCACTGAGATACTGCCCAGCAGTTTGTAGCAATTCACCACTACAAAATGCTGTTTAAGTGCTGGGTTTGTTTGTGTGTTTAATGGGATTAGTGGTGACAGATGGGACAAAAAATCTGTACCTGTGTTAGTAAATCCAACAGGATCGGGGAGCATTTTTGGGCATGGAATTCAGGGAGAATTCTGGCTCCAAACAAGCAGTGCTTTCTCAAGTGACTCCAGGTAGTTTGGAACCTGCAGTTCACATGAGGCTACTGGATTTTGGGAAGTCAGAGTTTAATAGTGCAGATGTGGGCTGTTCTACGCCAGCTGGCCTCTGTGCCAGAGCATGGTTCCCAGCTGGTTCAATTCATACCACAGATGATTCCTAGCTAGCCCTGGAAGGGCTGTTAAGCACAAATCAAGGAAGGTGTCTCCAAGTATGGTTGTGTCAGTACTTTTCAGCTTTTTGGTGTTTTGGCAAGAGAAAAGACTGCAGGTCAGCACCCTGCTGTATCCAAGGAAGCTGCTGTGAACACAACGGGACCTTTCTTGTGCTCACTGCTCTTCTGGATTAACCTTAAAAAGGGATCATTTGCTGTTTTCTTAATGAAATACAGAAGAAATTAGCATTTTATCATACTGCAATGAACAAGGGTCAGAGTGAACACATCTTGCAAACCTGAGCACGCCAACGAGACATGCATTTTTTACACTTTGGAGAGTTTATGATAGTAAGGGTTTAATCCTAGTGAGAGGTTACTTCAGGCTAAACCCAAGAGGTCTGTACCAAGGCAGATATAATGCAGAGTCTCACTCCAGGAATGGAGCTACTGGGTGCTACTACTATAGAAAAAACCAGCAGGATGGAAATCACTAAAATTAAAAAAAGTCTGTGGGGGAAAAAATAGAAAATGTTTCCAGAACAGGGAGTCAAAGAACTTCCTGCAAATCTCTGAGCACGAACACGTTACGGCAGCTTGACACGAGTAAGAGTGCAATTACCTTACAATGTAGTAGGATAGGCCAAACTCGGGGAGGGACTGCCAGGCTTGGATAAAACGCAGCTTGGCGTCCACCAGGGACATCTGGGATACATTTTGGTGGGCTTCCAGAATACGAGCGGTCAGCTGGGAAACACAGGAAGAGAGAAAGTTTTCAGCTGACTGGAGAACAAAAATCCTGTTGCTTTCACTAAAACATCATGAGGTCTGATGCCGTGCTCAGACACTTCGTTGTCACTGTTTGTGCAGATGCAGCACAGAGGGCACCTGGGGACACATCCCGAGTGCCAAGGGCAGAACGGACAGCAAGGTCTCAGGTCTGGGTTTGTGCGGCACTGCCCTATATTAATACGCCGGCACGCTGGCTGGGCTGAGATGGCAGCAGCTTGGTCCAGGTGTGTCCCACACAAAGGCAGAACACCCCGTGGCACCTCGGTGCCTCGCTTGCCAGCCTCTCAGCCCGTGCGGTGGAGGGCACGGAGCCCAGCGTGCCTGGGGCTTGTGGATAGCCCAGGCGCGGCCAGAAATAAATGAGCAGAGGTGGCCCTCGGCCGGTGTTCCAAGGATTTATTAAGCTTCCTCGAAGGGGGCCAGATGCGAAGAGGGCAAGGCACGACAATCAGGGGCTTTTTAAAGGATAAAGGGAAGGGGGCGGTGTGACACCACAGGGACCCATAGGAAGAGGAGAAAGGCGGGACAGGCCAGGACACCTTCCCTGAGGGGACACAAGGGGTGTCTGTCAACTGTAGACAGAACCACCCCTCAGGAATCCTAGGAATTCAAAGGCAGAAGCCATCTTCACAGAATGGGGTTTTACTCTTTGGTACCAGCCCACCAAACCTCTGTTTCTGGGCTCTGTGGCCCCCTGGTTCGTTCATTCACCACAACACTGCCCTGGCTCCATATCTGCTCTGGAGACCCTCCTCAGGATGGGCAGGCTGAGCTCTTGCACAGCAGCAGCCGTGAACAAGGTGGAGAGGAAGGAAAGACTTGCAGGGCAAGAGGACAGGAAGACCCCGTTATTTCAGATGAAAACAGTTGCTTTCAGTCCTTAAAATCCTTCCTTTCTTACTCTGAAGAGACTTTCAGGAACAGTGTTATCAGGAGCAGAACATCACGGGTGACTTAAGCCAGGGTGCGGATGTAGGAGAGGTACTCGGAGGAGGTGCCAAAACACCTGTCCCTGCGTTCAGTTTAAAGCAAAGGCCTCTTGCAAAGGGACAAATGACTATTGCAGGGTGTTGTACTCTATGGCTTCCTAATGCTGCTTCGATCCAGCCTCATCCCTAAGCAACCACTGGAATCGCCCACACCCAGCCATCGAGCCATGCTCAGGATACCTGCTTGGACTTGAATTTTTTGGTATAGCGTGGTGAGACAAAGCACTCGGGTTTCATATCCACATTCTCTGGCTCAGAAGCAGTCTGGGAACACATGGTCCAGTTCTTCATCTGCAGGAACGAAAGGATCTTTTGGACCTCAGGCTGGTAGGAGCTGTCGGCCATCGTTCTACCCTTGGAGGCTAAAACACAAGCAGCCATCCACCGAGCGTACTGATCCTCCTGAAACAAAGACAACTGTTTGATGCTGTTCTTCCTTCCTCATTGGACTAGTTCCACCTGCATGACTAGTTCCACCTACACCAAGGTTTTCAATTTTCAAGGAAATCCAGTACCTTGAAATGGATTCTCTTGGAAATTTTATTGCATGACTAGTTTTCACCTAATGAATATTTTTTACACAATTTGATCTGATACATTTCAATAAACTGAAAACTAAAGTAAGATTTTTATCACGCTCTCCTTATCTGAATCGAGAGAGTTTTAATTAAGAAAAAAGAAAACAAAATCCAAACCTCAATTCTCTGAAAACATTGCAGCAAAATACTGCAGTTTTTTTTTTTTGATAATTTTTTCTGGTTTTCTTTCTACCCGCTTCACTTGGCAACTGATGATAAACACAAGATTACTTACTGGCCTTATGTCCCCAGAACCATTATGTATTTGTTAGGCCACTATATCATTCTTAAATTTTCTAAAGATTTAGATAATGAACTCTCTGCAGCATCCTCATTTTTCTACACAAATTCTAGAACAGGACAATCTGCCATAAATCTTGAATCCAAATTTTCTCTTGTCATATTACTCACGTTATCACATCTTAAATATACTTCATTCATGCCATCAGCAACAGGAATTAGTAATTTGATTCCAAACTTCTTCGCTGCAACATTTACATCTGGTACAACTTCACATCCTAGATCACAGAGAATCAGAAGGAAATTAATTTATTTCATTACTGTATCAGTACTTTAATTACTGCTTTTACACTAAGGAACAGTACTTCACGGTTGTTTTCCTTTGAGATTAAGGGCCAAGACTTTTGAAGCTTAGGCCCTAATGAAAGGTTTTTGTTCCAGTTCACTGCCTGGTCCAGCTTGCCAGGGTGATGAACGCTCTGAGCTCAGGGAGCACATGAGTCAACATGGAAGTGAAAGGATTGAGTGCTCCCAAAACCTCAGCCTGATCTTAGGAAACGCTCAGCACTTAAAATGGAGGGGAACTGGTGGGAGAGGCTACTTGGTGAGGTTCCAGCCACCCTGGCTGTTTTTCCCATGCATTCTCTGACCTACTGAGGATATGCAGATTGGGATGCAGAGCCATTTGTTCACAGGGGTCAATCTTCTATTTCAAAGGTTTCTTCTAGGATGAGTCCTGGGCATCACTGGTTCCCTGATGCTGAACAAAGGATGTCCCTGCAGGAGTAGATGTAGATGGAGGCTATACAGGGTGCCGGTGTTTGTGTGCACAGCCGGGGCTCCTCCTCCAGCAGCTGGTTATAGCCATGGGAATCCCCAGGCACGACACAAACGAGGCCCAGAGAAGGTCCTGGAGCTGTCCCTGCACAGCAGAATGCAAGGACAGCCTCTGGCACTCCTGCCCATGGCATCATCCATGATCCTCTGCTGCCAGTGTGCGCTTGCCAAGGACACAGGGGAACACTGCCACTTCATGCAGAGTGAAAGCATTTGGAAGCATCCCACAGGTCACGTTCCCTACCTGACTCATCTTTTAAGAATTCAGCAGTACAGGGCATTTTACAAATCAGGCTCTGATAATCCCACCTTGGGTTAAACTATTGAATCCTTTCTGTTGAAGCCTCTTCTGCAAGTGCAATCTGCCTGCTTAGGAGTCTCAGGAATTGAAAAAGCTCTCAGGCTAAATGCTGCTGCGCTTGCCTTCCTGAGTCTAGCAGGGATTTCTTGTTTCATTCAGTTCACAGATGCAACAGAAAAATAAAGAAAGGAAATTTCCTACCTTTCAGGTTTAGTTTCTCAATAGGTTCTCCCTGTGCAGATTCCTTGTTTTTAAAATAAGAGACTGAAGTGTCTCTGAAGACAAACCAATACGACTTGATAGCTTTGAGTGCCAGCTTCTTGGGCCTACCAGAAAAAAAGAAATCCCATTTGTTTATATCAACACATACAAATTGCTATGTCCCTCACAAATTTTACAGAGCCTCTGAAATTCAAGGTCATACCCATGGCTTGGGTTGGGTTACCCATCCCTGTGTCAGTGAGGGGGTGGGAAATGCCTGGATCCAACCCGGGTTATCCCGTGTATGGACGTGGTTTTTACTCCAGATTTTAGCTGAATCCCATCTATGATTTTTCTCACTTTTTTCCTTCCATCACTAATCAAAGCCATTCCCTTCTAATTTTCCCCATGAACTCAGTAACACAAATGTAACCCCCAATTTGTTAAAGTGAATGGGCATCAGTGTTTCACAGCTCCTTGTCTTCAACATCAGCACCCGTAAAATCAACTTGTATTCATTGTAAGGAAGCAGAGAACATCTTTTTTGGCTTAATCGGAATAGTATCTGACACAACAAAATTTAATTCCTTCACTAAGTTTATAGAAGCTTTGTAGCCCTCCAGGAGAGAAAACCAGAGGTATTAGGATTATTTGAGTAGACAAATAGTTCAGAACTAGTGACAAAGGTCATCAATGAAGTGAAAAAGAAGAAAAAAGAAAAAAAAATTCCAGTATTTCCCTTTAAACCTAAGAGTATGGTACAAAGAGCATAGAAGTAGCCAGAAAACAGTGATGTGTTATATATACCCTTATTATATATACCTCCAGAACCTTTCTAAATTCCTAGTTTAGAATCCTTTCTGGAAAATGGCAATTTTTATGTTTAAATTAAAAAAACTTGGATTTTCAAACCTACCAAATAATTTGGCTTTTCGTTTTCCAATATAGTGACATTCTTCAAAAACAAGGGACTATAATTTTTTTTAGACAGATAAAATTATTTTTCTATCCCCGAAAAAGTTGCTGAAAACTTTGTAGAAAGCTTTTTCTTGTTGTTTTTGAAAAAAATGTTGCAATTCTCCACAATATTGTCCCCACGTGAAAGCAGCATTTACTGTGGTGCATACTGTGAATAAATAGGAATAAAAGTTCACCATAGGAACAGTCAGCAGCAGGACATGCACAGCTTTGCATTCAGGTTTACAATTAATCAAATAATTATAGCCACAAAGTGTTGTTTGAAGAAAAGTTTTATACCCTACCTGGATTCTACAATGCCTTAGGTTTGGTAAGTGATTTATCACTTATATAGGAACTTTTTCATGATGAAAAATAACTGCTGAATGCTTATAAAATCAAACTGCTCTACTGCTGGGGAAAAACAAACAACTCATTGTTAAAAGCTTAAATTCCCTTTCATCTTAAGCCACCTTAATAATAAGAATGTCAAATGAAATTCCAAATTGGAAATTAATAATTAACAATTGTTAGCAGTTAACAACAGTTAAAATTTTTCAGGTGCAGTTTTCAGTTCCCAGATTGAAAATACCATCTGTCAACGGAACGAATCTGATAAATATTTGTACAACAGAACAATTTATCTTTCTAAAACACAAAGACTGTTTTGTGATAAAAGGCATTACAGACTTGAGGTCTCTACAGTCACTTAAATCACCCATAAATCAAGATATTATAATGGGATCACAGAAACTCATTTTTATATTAGAAAAAACAGACTTCAGGTTCGGTTAGAAAGGGGTAATTTGGTTGTTTCTTTTGTTTAAAAAATACATTCCCTGGGGTTACTTTCAGAAATTCTTCTCAGGGAGAACTGCAAGTTTCTTCTAGTTTTTTACCGGCCAAAAAAAAAGTAAATGTGACTGAAAATAAAACTGTAGGCTCTTTTGTTTAGAGATGATGACTGCTGAGCACTAGGAAATACAAAGAGCAGGGTCTCTTAATAAGTACAAGTACAACTACCCAGCATCCCAGGAGCGGGAAAGATTTGCCAAGGAACATTGTCAGAAGCAGGAAGAGAAAGAGTGGAAGAGAATATTAGGCTGGTTAGACCTCTCTGGGGTATTTGTCAATTTATAACTGTCAGATGTACTGTTAGATTAGAAGGAAAACCTCAAGAGATCTCTTGCAAGGTTAAGCTTTTTGTTTCGTATGTTTTATTATTAATTTTAACAACTCACCTAACTAGCTTGAGATTATCAGCAAGTTTCGGGATGTCTGTGATGTCCTCCTATCAGGAATAATTAGGAATAATTTTAGTACAATGCACTCTGTAACCAACTGTTAAAAAAAATCAAGAACCAGGAAGGCTCATCAGAGTCAACAGATATGGCACAGCAAAAGGAATTCTGGGATCCCAAAGGACCTACCAAAATTTTACTTTTGTTTCCACCTTCCAGTGTCACTTCCAGATTGGAAAGGGCGGCTTCCACTTCATCTACTTCCGATTCACAGATGGAATCTTGTGTCTCTGACGACAATGATAACTTGCTTACATGATACTAAAATAAAACATCAGTATCCAATAGTCAGTACCTCAATTATCAACACACAATCGCAGCATTTGAAAACAGACCATTTGGTCTCGTGGGTCTTGGACAACTGTGTGAAGTTCTGCAGGAACCAGGTGTTTTTCACAGGGAGACAGCCATGTCCACTGTGCCTCCAGTGCAATGGCTGATAAGGGTTTCCTGTTTTAATTATCAGTGTTTGTATTCCTCCGCTGAATAATTGTCCCTGTTCCGGGGGACTGACTCGGTGCTACATTTGGATCCCCAGTCCTGCCATCCCTACCAGGTGGAAACCTGGAAGCAAAGTTCTCCGGCGTTCTGCAGTGACAGGCTGTGAATTCTTGGCAGCTCCGTTTACTTTTAAAAGGAAGGCATTTATTATTAATAAGGGTTTGTGCTTTATTACCTATGGTCAGGGCCTAAGCCACGCTCAGTCACGTTAAATTTCCGTGTACTCCATAGTGTCCCTATCTTCGCATTGTGCTGTGGCTTCTTTCCTGTCTGTTGGGAACGTGTGTGTTACAGAAATTTTCAGGAAGAAGAGGTGAAGGCATGGTAGCTGGTATGGGAAGCAACATCTCATACTAATACTGGTATCAAAGTTATATTCCAGGTGCAGATAATGTTAGTATTTGGTTCAGTTGTGTGAATAATGGTGTTACTGCTGCTACTGAGTTTAGTTGCTCTAGCTGATGGGTGCTGCTGATTGTTTCTCACCCAAGGAGCAGACCCCCAATCCAAGCAGAGCTCTAGGCCTGGGCTCTGTCCTAACCTGTGCCTGCCTCTTGAAGGAACAGGTTTTGCAACCTGGCTCAAGTACGTGCCTGTAGCGCAGCGAAGATGAGCATTTCTTCCTCTGTGCAATCGATTTCCTCCAACAGGATGGCCCAGCGGGCTTGCTCATATATTTGGTTGATTCGCACTGCATCATACTGCAGGAAAGAGCAGACACTGCCCATTAGTGACCTTCAAGGCACAGGCTCACAATGAGCTGCAGCTCATCGAACGCTGGGCTGAACCACACTGGCTCTTTCCTTCCGCCTCCCACCTCTGCCATGTTCCCCTCCTCGTCTTGTACCAGCTCGTGTGATTGTGTGCACGGTCCCAGGCCTTGCTGAGCCAACAGAAAACAAACCAGGAGCCCCTGGCTGAGGCAGAAGGTGAGGCTCAACATCCCCTTTTGAGGCAGGAAGCCTTGGACTGGTGTAACCAAGACGTGAAACCACACTGGGAGAGTGACAATCACGTGACACGGCTGACTTGAATGTGACTTGCAGAACTCTTGTTCCTCACTTCCTTTCTTTCGCTCTTGGCTTTTTCACTTCTGGTTCTGTCTTTGCACTGGCTTGACATTTGGATCTGCTGAAATTCACTATCTGTTTTTTTGATAGTGATTATTTCTTATTATCTACTTGGTTAATAAGCTGAAGTGACTCTCAGAAATATTCAAGCCCCAGAGCTGGTGAAATGTAGGTGATGGGAGGGTAAACCCTGGAGCGTGACCTCTCCCAGCACAGGTGAGATATTAGGTTGCCTGAAGCTCTTTTGGGTTGTTTCATCCTATGGCTCCAGGGCTGGCTGGGGCAAAGAAGGGAAATGTTTGGGCTGCTGAAGTTGAGACACGTACTTGGATTTTAGCAGGGGTGCTATTTCACCCAAAAACATGCCAGAGAAACTGGAAAGTGCCCTGATTTCTTCTGAGGGCTTCAGCCCAGAAAAGCTGTGAAATTCAGTGAAGGCAGTGCAACATAAATGTCATCTTAAAGCCCAATTTCAAAAACAGGACTCCTTACATCATTTAGGATACTCCTGGTCTAGTTTTCCCGTTAATTTTTCCTGTTAAAAGAGACACAGAAAGTAAACCAGTCCCTCTGGAAATGGGAATACTGTATCTGGTGCTCTTCAGATCCCATCTCTATGTTTAAGATCTTATTTCATGTGAGGAACAGTGATTCAGTGTCCAGAGGGTAAAAGTGCAGCCACAGCTGAGGGGAAGAAGCTGGATTTGATCTCTGAAGGGCTTGTTACAAACCCTAGCTAAAATTCTATATACAGCTATAGATAATCCATATTACTGTATGGCTCCTTGTCATGAAAGCAGGCAAACAATGAACAGCAATAAAAACAAGGCTCTTACTTTTGGATTCAAATCAAAGAAAGTGTAATATTTAAAGCGTAGAAGAAGTTGATCTTCCTCCAGAACGCCTTGTTCCATAAGTGATCGAGATGAATCCAGCCAGCTGTGGAAGAAAACAACCCACAGATTCATCTGGACAGGAAAAACCATCACACCTGCAGAGCTCCAGTGCAATTGTGAAGCAAAAATGGGAACAAACAGCTCTAATTCCTCTAAGTCCAGGGAAAATTCATGTAACTCAAGAAAGTGGAGCATTCATATAAACTTCCATTCTCTGTGTATATACAATAAGCAATCTTTGTTTGTGCAGAACTCAGCTGCCTATTTGTAATGCAAAATTATTGACCTTATCCACATGTCTCTTTCCACTGTCTACTTAAATCCTTTGGCATCTGCCATGCAAACTGCCCTTTAGCCCACCATGTTCAACCGAATTTGCCTTTACCTAACAACAGACTTTAATCCAGAGCCAGCACAATGACACCATCCCTCATTTTAAACCCAAAGGATCTCAGGAGAGGCACCTCACCCTGCGTTGAGCTTGGCTTTGTCAGCCAAAGTCCGTGGCTGGTACATCTCCGCCAGCGTCTCCGGAGAACAGCTGGCATGACTGAGGGCCAGGATGCTGCAGTTCTGCTCAGTCACGGAGCCGTCACTGAACCAAGTAACTGTGGAAGAAGCCGGTGACCCACTGACAGGATCGTAAGTGGGTGTCATGGTTTTACTGTATAAACCTGGATTGGCTGCAAATTAAGAGCATAACATTATTCCCATGAAAAATGGTCCTGTCCACCATTTTCCATCATAAAATCTTTTCTTTCAAGAGCGTCTCCTATCTCTGCTGTTTCCAGCTGGCCCTGTCCTTTCAAAGGTGAGGTGACCTCAGGGACAGAAATGCTCTTTCTTGCTCTGTGAGATCTCAGTTGTGCTGGACATGGAAATACATGCTTTCAAGACTTTATCCCTCATTTTCCTTGCAGATTGCCAAATTTCACAAATATTTTAAGTGTGGTCTCACATTTTCAAAGGGCAGCAGCACATCCTGTGTGCAGGGCCACAACCTGTTTTCTAGTGTGGCCTTTCTCATATCAGTGGAAAGCATTTCTAGAGACAACAGGGAAATACTGACATATTGGAGATTTCTTGAAGCCGCTGATTTCAGGCCCAATATGTCTCTAAGACCATCCTACATGAAACTGGCCTCTCTGGGCTCAGTTGCATAACAAAGGATTTCTTCCTCTTTTTGACTTCCAGTCAGAACAATAAAATCATATTGATTTTTCATTACCTGGTAATCCAGAACTCGCTGGAGAGTTGCACAGGTTTAAGATATCTTCTGTAGCTGGTTCTTTGCTGTTCTTGTCTTTTTTCTTTTTCTTTTTGAGTGTGCCTTCTGATTGCTTCAACAAAGAGAGTTCTTCTGACCGTCTGATATCTACAATGGCAGTTTGGGAAGTGAAGTAACATGATTACATCCAAAAAAGCACCCATGCTTGGTAACAGCATTTCAGGAAGCTTCCTGTTGCAATCTGGACTTTATTTTTAGCAGGTTGAAAGTAGTAGCTGTGGAAAACCCACTAATTCTATAACGAGGCCAAAGACTTTGGGCTGTAAGATTGAGTTTGGACAGGATTTAAATCTACTTTTGTAGGAAGTGTAACTACATTTCAGAACGCCAGGAAAAAGCTCTTCCTCCCTAACAGCTCTGCAGTCACCTATGAGGATAACAACCTCTGTGAAATACCTAAATTATGAATAAGTAAGAACCACTGTAACAGAGGTTCATGTCTTTTTTTATTCAAGGTATTTCTCATACAAGATTCTGTCTTGGTTCTCACTGTTCTCTAATGCACTACTGATTCAGACAGGTATTCCCAGTCACAAACCTGGCACTTCATTTCTGAAAAACACTTTTACCCTGGGGTAAAATTCGACAGTATTCACTCATTCAAAGTTACAGTGTTTCTGTACTGACAATCTGGAGAGAAAATGCAGGTAGGAATATTTAATTTGGCCAAATATCGGTTGGACAATTATGGCATCATTATATCAAAGCTGTTAGGTATAATAAAGACACTACACCTTTCACAACCCACTGCTAGGAGATGAAATTGAAAGTGGATCAATATGAGGCAGTAAATTCCTTCTGAAGATGAGTGTGTTTATGGGCTAAGCTTTGAAGATCTAAATTAAGATGAGGAATTTAATCCCTATTTTATCCTGAACCAAAGGGATTTTGAAGACTGCTTTCAGACTCAACTGATTCCCGCTGATCACAGGCACACAACTGGCATGCTGCAAATCCTCTACTTGGAAATGCTCCATTATTGGGAAGGGTAGAGACGTGGGGACTCAGTGCTGTGAGACATTCACGGGCTGGGGTGGGGTTGTCAGGTATGCCCTGGCCTGAACAGATCTGGGCGTATAAAAGCCTGAACATTTAAAACATGCTGCTCCTGAAGTGAACACGTAGAACGGTTAGGCAGAGCTGAATATCATTAATGTTAGTGAAAGCAGGTGATAAATCCGTTGACACCAGTAAAATCGCCTGTGGTGAAGGCCGGTGCAGGACACTGATAACCTCAAGCTCTTAGAAAACCGCCAGCTTTGACTATCCAGTACTCCTGCAGCTCATGGGACAAGTTCCTGACAGCGCTTGCATCAGTTATCACAGAGACTGAGAACCACTGACATGCACCGCATACTAAAACCCCCAAAAATCTGTCTCGAATTTCTCTTTGAGTTAAACAGTTTTGTGAGGAAGGACTTCACATCAAAACAAAGTCACCCAATAAAATGCTCCAACTTAGTTGCCAGAGGAGATTTATCTTTACTTACTGAGCATTTTGCAGATGTCACTGACAGCTTTGAACACCATGGACGAGAAGCTGACTTTCAGTCTCACAGTCTTCATGTTTGGCAAGCGAAGCCGCAGCATTTTGTGCTGAGTAGTAAAGATCAGCTTAGCATCTGCCTGCACCCCACATTTATCCAGTGTCCAGTGGGTTTTCAGAAGCCAACATTTTTTTTGCTCCCACCAAAAAGCATAGTCTGACCAATCTTGTGGTATTTCTAGGAAAATACAAAATGGTTATTAATAAACTATGGAGCAAATATATAAAACACTTGGTTTGGAAATAGGTCTCTGCAAACAGGAATATTTATTTAGATTAAAGCAGCAACTACAGGTCCCAAGACCTAGACCCCGTTTAATGAATTCTTGTGGCAGTCACTGGGAACCAGCTTTGTTTTCCCTGAAGATCTAACCTAGGTGCTGACTGTGGCACTGCCTTAGTCTTGTGGATATCCACAGGGAAAGAGCATCTCCTGAATCTGGTGCTTTACATGGTGCAGTGCTGTTGGGATTGCGTTGGGATAGGGACTAACAGCATGCGTACCCACTCCACGACTTGTCAGTGCGAGCTGAAAATCCTCCCACAGAATCTCCTGTGCACCCAGACGGGCACAAGCTCTTCCACAGCCTCCTGGCCGCAGCCCTGAGCAGCTCATCTCGAGAGTGTTAAGAAGCACCTTGAGTCCACGGAAGTCTTGGTTACACACAGCTAAGTAGCAGCACATGCACAAGGAAAGAGATAAAAGTCTTGCTGCTCTCAGCTCCATGGGAATTCCAAGATTAGATGACTTCCCAGATGTGTAGCAGCAGGTAAAGCTTCTGTGGGATCTTGCTTAAGCTGTTTCAGGCTTTGCATCAATCCTTGTTCCTCATCTGTTCCACCAGGCAGAGGCTATTCCTCAGCATGTCCATAACACAGTAGAGCCCTGTCCTATTTTGGAGTCCCCAGGTAAGAGCTGTGTCTCAAGAGAGCTGCTGACACAAATCAGTTACAGATTTGCTTTAAGTATTAATATAGAAAGCTTTAAGTATTAATAGAGAAAGCTTCTCACAACAGCTGAGTGTTTAAAAAAAATACTGTGAAAAATTAGCCTTCTGACCCAGTGGAAACTCCAGCCATCAGTTTCTGGCTGAACTGTGTCTAAGTGTGCAGAGAGGGTGACAGAAGTGATCTCAGATTTTCTCCCTGTGCTCACTTGCTGTGACTGTACACAAGGGATTTTACTTTTAATTTCGTAACTTTGACTCGGCCAGTCTTGGCTTTTCCCAGCTCTTCCCTACTGGATCTATGCAATGGATAACATGGCTCAGATTTAGGCTAGAATGCCACAACAGCACAGGAAACAGTAACTTCTGAAGTGCCTTTTAACAACTCATGCCCTCTGACTGCCATGGGTGCATGAACAGGGTATCACCTACCTCTCCTGCCCCCCAAACCACACACCTATGGCATCCCTCTGGAAAGGGAACTGAATCGTTAGCCTGATTTAATTATTTTCATCTAACTGAAAGGCAAACCCAAAGTTTTGTTGGCACTAGGGTAACACAGGGGCTTTAGCCACAGAGGGTGGAACACAGGGAGGGGTTCTGACCACAAAAACCCGAGTCTGAGAACCTCCGCGCTCCGTCCTGTGACACACAAGTGAGGCAGTGCCATTTCAAAACACACAGAAGCCTTTCTTCGTAGAGGGAAATCTGCACATTACTCAGTAACACTGTGTAAATGAAAGAGGTCTTTACTCACGGATTTGTTCTACTAATTTCAGCATCAGTCCTCCAACATGAAGGTCCCCTGTGACATGTAGTGAAAATTCGTTTTGTACACCTTCATGCTGATGATCAACTGTCAGCAAGAGCTCCCAGGTGTGCGACCCATATTCAGTTGAAGAAACCATCTTGGGAAAGGTCTGTGTAAGCTCTGCAAAAGCAAACCAACCAAACAAACAGGATGTTTTTCCTCCACTCTCTGAAACAAATGCATTTCTCCATGGTCTCAACATCATTCCATGCTGCCAGGACTTCGAAGCGGCCTTGGCTGGAACTTCAGAGGTGTTATCTTGTTACCTCTGAACTAGACTCTGCTCTTGTGATTGCTCTTGCAAGATAGGCATGTGGGATTTTTTGGTTTTATTCTGATTTTGCCACACCCCCAACCCAGATGCCTCCATCTGGGTAGACATAGCTCAGTTTTAGCTGGGTTTTCCCAGCATCCAGTCCTAATCTGCCAGCCTGGACACTGTACAGCCTGCAGCTTTACAGTGGGTGGGATCTGCTTTGGCAATCTGTCCAGTGAACAAAGGCATTTTGTTGACTTGTACACTTAGGGCTGTAATTTTCACTGCAAATCAAAGTTTACACTTGCAGTTCTGCCAGCTTGCTCCCATGGGACCAAATCCAGAGCGTAGTTTTACCTATTTGGGTAGATACAAAGGGAGACAAATAACTTTAGTGGCTCTCTGCCAGCATTATCCAGGCACAGATCTGCATTTCCTGCTGACTTGCACAGGGATGTAGGCACGTGTCCTTCTCAGCAGGGTCAATCGTCTGAGATCCCACCAGGCTCCTGCCAGGACAGGTGAACAGTAATCATGCCAAGCCAAACTAGAGAAAATGCTCCAAGTAGAAGCTTTGCTTATCATCAGCTGAAAACTGCTGAAGAAAGAGCTTGTAGGTGTAAGGTAACCGACGCTGCAGGCAGGATTTGTGATATTTAACCAGTGAGAGAAGGTACCACATCAGCTCTCTGTCTTGAAACAAGCCTTTGCAGTTGAGGCATAGGCACTAAAATGGATGAATTCCGTTTATTGCAAACTTTCAGCAACACACAAGGACCAAGGTCACAGACTCTGCTGAAGGGGCCCTACACAGACTGCTTCTAACATGGAAAATAACTAAGCCAGTAGGGACGTTAACAACATTACAGGCTGTTGCAGATCTTCTTAAAAACAAGTATTTAGTAATTTAAAACCTGATGTCAACCCCATTGATATTTGTCATCAAAGGGATAATAGAAATGAGGTGGTTAATGACAAAGTCGACTAATAAGGAAAAGTGATTCCAAACATAAAGGCAATGAAAGTGCATGTGTTAAGATTAGATGGATTTCCCCTTAAACAAATGACATTATAAATGAATAATCTGACCAGCTCAAAGCCATCCTTTTAGAGGGAAATCACCTTACCAGAGAGTTTCACTGGGACGGGGCTGGGAGCCTGCCCTGAAGTTCCAAAATTACGGACATGTATAGACAGCCTTAAATCAGAAAACTGCAGCTTCATAACTGTGTGACTCCAAGAGGCCAATTTACACCATGGAACAAGCACTATTGTTAATTGAGTTCTTGCATGTGCCAGCCTACACCTTTACACCAAACAGTTACTAAACCAACAAGGGTTGATACTTATCCAAGAAGTTTGCTTGGCTTGCCTTGGTAAATAAAGGCATTGTGCTGGGCACTGGGAACACTGGCTTTCCTGCCTTTGGGATAAAGGATTTTGAATTTGTGCTGCTGTGTGCCGCCTGGATTTACGAGCTTAGGTATGCATTAGACCGGGGGTACCTGTGGAGGGGAAGGGCTGTGGCTCTCCTGAAGCATCCAAGACCCAGCTCCTGAGATGGTCTCCCAGGCAGGTGAGGCTTTCAGCAAAAGTGCAGTACAAGTGCACAGAACAGCTGTCGTTGCAATGTATTCATAGCAAAACAAAAATCCTGACTTTAGAAAAGTCAAAATGCCCCTAGCCATGCTCCTAAGCATCAATAAACAACTTCAAAAATAATCCGTAGCCAAAGGATGAGAACAATGGGATTTGATCGCAGGAGCACAGGGGTGCAATCTGGCAGATGAATGCTACTTTTGCCCACCCTTGTTCCACTATAAACCATTATTGTAACAGAAAAGCAGCAGTCTCATCTGCCCTCTTGGGCCAGCAAAAACATTTAGGAACCAATCTGGATTTTTTTGGGTGTCTTTTTAACTTGGTTTCGCTTCCCAGTCTAATTCTGCACACAAATGCCTGTACTGACATGGGTGAAAATGAGCAGCCCAAGGGGTGGGCGAAACCCTTTCTTTCACTGGCTTGGAAAACCATGGCCTCAGTGCACTAATCCCGGCACTCCATGATTCTCTAAAGCTGCTCACTTCCCCACTTCCTCTTCAAACCAGGAGGTTTCAGTTTGAAGGTAAGGCAACACAAACACTTGTAAACCTACTGGAGTACGCAGCGCAAACAAAGCCTCGTCTCGAAAACGGGGCAAGCAAAGCAACGAGGACAACGAACCCCTCAGTATTAAACCCCAACCAAACCCAAACTGTCGGGGCTCCACATCTTACAGCCTTCAGGTCAAGCCTGGATCTGCTCCGGAACGCACCTCAGCTCCTGGGCTCCACGTGGGAGCAGCAAGGCCTGGCACGGGTGGATCAAACAGGCCAGAAACATGTCCCCAGGCTACTGCTGACTCCACTCGGGATTTCTACAGCGCATTTGGCCCAACTCAGCTATCGAAAAGCAGCAGTGGCTCTACAGATCGAGCTCTCCGCAGATTTTAGCCCTTACAGTCCCAAACTTCAAACGCTGAGTGGGAGTGGAGATGGATGTGAATCGTGCTGGAGCAACTTGCTAACGACCCGGGGTTAAGGTCAAGAGGGGTGAAACGATGTTTCCCGAAGTACCCCTCGCGCTGGCGGTGCCCGGCGCAGCTCGGAGGGTGCCCGGGTGCCCGGGCTGCAGCGGCCGCGCTGAGCGCCCACGGCAGCGCCACTTCCACTTTGAGGAAGTGCCGGGCGGCCGCGGCCCCGCGGAGGAGGTGCCCGCAGGGGCCCGGAGCGCGCCGAACCGCAGCGAAAAGAAAGAAACGAGCCCGGGCCGTCGGGCATTCCCGCCCCGGCCCCGCCGCAGGAGCCGCGCAGAGCCGCCCGCGGGTGTCCCGGGCCGGGCCGGGGTCGGTCCCGCATCGCCCCGCGCTCCTCACCTGCGGACCCCACCGGCAGCGCTCCCCTCGCCTCCTGCGCCCTTCGCCACCACCTGGCCTGTAAGAGGCGGCGAGGGGAGGAGCGGCACCCCCGGGAGAGGCGGCCCTTCCTCCCTTCCCCTTCCCTCCGCCCGCCTGCGGTGGGGAGCGCTGTCCGCCCTGGCGGGTGCTCGGGGTCACCCGCCCGCATGCTGCCCAGAGGCAGCACCTCATCGATGACCCCAGGCCATCGAATAGCTTCAGGTGTTGCTTTTAGGGGTTTGAGGCTACCCGGAGAAAATCAGTTCCGACGGTGCAATGGCAAAGTACGGAGAGGTGTGTTTGTGAGGTGGGGGTGTGTTAGAAGAGGCACAGCATAAAAGTGGATTAAACCGACAGGAAAAGGGCAAATGCTTCTCCGTGAGCCACATTTCCACAGAAAGTCTTTCTTGCCTTAAACTTTTGACTTGCTCGGTGGTACAGTGACGAGGTAAAGCACAGTGGAAAAACCAAACCAATGACAGAAAAGAGAAACAGAGAGAATAAAGGAAAAAATTCTTTCAGATTAAGCCCATATCCTGGAAAAAGACTGTAGAGATATAAAGGATGAGTCTTTGACACACCATGGGCAACAAATAGTTACTTTCCGATGCAGCTGTGAAGTTGTCAAACCACAGATAATAATCACAGGATATTTGCTCCCCTAGGCTCACTGCTCGAGCTGCTCTGATCATGCTCATCTCTTTAGATTGTCTGTGCATGCGCTTGTCATATCAGACATCCTTGCAGACAGGAACTTGAGAGCTCATGAAGACTTGCAGGGCTTTCTGTCACCTGAGGGCACACGGAGGCCTTTAATCACTCCAGCCAGACCCAGCTGGGACCAATTTCAGGCATTCTAGTTAAGCTCAAGGCTGGGTGGGTGTTTGGTCCTTGCCTGAGTCCACGTGGAGTAACTCTGCTTTTGCTGCTCCTTAGCACTGTCTTGACTCAGTGGCTTTTTAGATCTTTGTAGGACAGTTTGGTAAGCTACTTGCTTATTTTTATTTAAATAAAGGTATGCGTGCAGATGAGCAAATAACTATGCATGGACCCTGGGGTAATATAAAATTCAGAGTTACTTTAAATAGTTGAGAAAGCAATTGTAAAAATCTGACAACTTCTTAGGCCAGAATATTCTGGTGTGTGCTCTGCAGCTACATGTGCTTTTGCTGGCTCCTTTTACATCCTTTCTTATGGGGCTCAGGTGTAAAACTAAGAAGCTTTTCCTGGTGCTCCATTCAGCCTAAGCAGAGATATGATGCATAGGTCCAGGGAAACTTGTAAACAGCCAAGCCTGCTGCTGAGCTCAGAAACGCATCCTTGGGTCTTGTTTTCTAAACAAATAAAGCAAAATCACAAGCTCTTGATCAAATTGAGGAAAAAATGGTGCTTGGGAGATAATCAATAAAAGCAAAGATGGTCACCAGGCCAGTCAATAAATGCTGACTCTTATCTCCAGGCTGGTCCAAATCCTGACCTCTTCTAAGTGTAAGCACTATTTCCCCCTCCAGTTGCCTGTGAATAACTAACTTGAGAGAAGAGACTGTAGAGTTTGGTATCAGCCTAGTCCCGCTGTGCCAGGAGGGCTGTGGCTCCTGTTCTGGCTGAACTACTCTGGGACTGCTGGAAAAATCTCTGTCACCCATCTGCCAGATCCCTTGCAGAGGGAAACGCACTTGCTGGATGAAGCAAAAAAGATCTGGAAAAAAGCTAGAAGACAAAGAGGTTGGGGTAAGTTCTCTGCGAATCCAGCATAAAGTGTTGCAAGAAAATAGGTGGGTTTTCATTCAACACTGATCATACCCCCAGCACTTGAGGCAGTGATGGTTTACATCTGAGGAGTTGCAAATTAGGGAATGTTTTCGAGGCAGTGCATTCATTTTCAGTCATCTCTCAAGAGGCTGAGGAAACCAGATTTGGAGACCTGTGACTCTCTCATCCTTTGAGAGGCGAGTGGAGAAAACTGTAATTGAGTAACAGCTCTTCCAGAGTTCCCATGGAAAAGGACAGGAAATGAAACCTCAATTTGCAGCTTCTTAATCAGTTTATATGCTAAAAGCCTCTTTTCATAAGAATGAGGCTTACTGGATATAGGTGGTGTTAATTTATTCTTGGGGTTACTCAGCTAAGGCTGAATGTGATCTGTTTAGAGTTTGATTCCTTTTCCAAAGGGTCTACTGTGAACGCCTATAGCTGAGTCTCTTAGTAGACAAATGTATGTTTTTGGGAGCATGAGGAGTAATATGACAAAGACAGAATAGTAAATACTGAATTTTTGGTAAAATGTGTATTTCTACTTCCAGTATACTTTTAATAGCTTCTCTGTACTTTTCCTAGGCCAGTGTTATAAATTATTGCCAAGTGATAATTTAATCCTGTAAGGCTGGCTCTATTGTTGTGTCAATGCTCTTGTTAACGAACATGTGGTGTAGAGAAATGTCTTCTCTTTTTTTCATAGGCCTCTGTATTTCTTTTATGATTTTTCCTTAACTATAGGGGAAAAAATGCACAGTATTTAACTTTGGGTACTGTTTGGGGTCACCTCAGTTTGTGGACGCATCTGTTTTCCAAATTCCCATTCCTCTCCAACTTGCTTTACTTAGAATCTCTGCATTCTCTATGCGATAGCTGGACTGCTTCCTCCTTCTCCCAAGGCAGCATTTCCCACTCGGGGTTTGCCAGGCTGCGTCAAAAGCGGATCTAGAGCAGAACCACGGGGGGATGAGGAACAGCAGCAACTTGCTGCAAGTGCTGTGTTTCCCTCAAGTCTCTTAAGACAGTCATTAACTTCAGCTTTTCCAAGGAACTACTTGTGGGGGTGCCAAGAGTTTGGAGGGCAGTTGGTGAATTCTCAGTGTAGCAAAAGTTGCATAAAGAAGTTTGTAAAATATTTAAATGCCCCTGCAAGTACCTGGCACTTGTAAATTTACTAAAGCCTTGAAGAAGCTTCTGTTGTTGTGCTGAGTATCTGGGCTTAGGTTGCAGGTGAAGACTAAAGCTGAGGAGAGAATTTCAGTGTCGTGTTCTCATACCCTATAGCTGGTCAATGAGATCTTTCTTCACCTAATGGCATCAAAACCAGTGAGGGGAGATGTAAAAGAGTGGTGCCCTTTCTCCCCATGAAGAATTTGTTATTTTGTGATGGGATTTCTGAAATCTATGCCCGGCAGGCAGATGATTTTTGGTGTGCTAAATAAAAGTATTTTCCACTTGCTGTAGGCAAAGAAGTAAAGTCTGTATCTCTGTATCCCCCTCATTACTGACAAAGAAATTAATCAATGCAAACCCTGGCATGAGCATCAGGCAGTACTGACAAAGCTGTTGAGAAAAGCTGATCTGTACCACACAGAGTCCTCGTGCTGAAAATCTGCCCTCTGATAAATGTCCCCAGATGAGAGGTGGCAATACTTTATCTTTTGGTATCCCTTGGCTGTACTGCTGGTTGGTGACACCAACAGCCATGGTCTAAATATCTGAAACTTTGGAAAAATTCACCTCCTGTAGGAGAAAAATCTAAGTCCCGTAAGTGGTACTCGGATTAAGAGGAACAATAAAAACCCCTCAATCTTGCTCTTGGTTTAGGGTTGCTGTTGCAGGTCTGAACTGGGGTCTGAGGCTGATGCACTGGAGTGTCCCTTGGTACAGAACAGACAGCACTGACCCATAATGAGTCAAGTTCACAAAGGGTGGCTCTGTTCCCACCCTCTGGGCGTTGGGAGTTCTGGAGCTTTTTATGGTCTGCTTTCTGCCTCTGGCTGTCTCATGCTTGAAAAGCACCTCATAGCGAAACACTTCTATGCCTGGTGCAGGGGGTGAGTCATTTAACAGTGCCACCAAACCCCCCTTCCCTAGGAGGAACTGAGAGGGAGGGATCAGACCGGACCAAGGAGGGAACTGCCCAAAAAGGACCATTACAGTGTGCATGTTCCCCAAACAGCTGACTGGTGACACAGACCTCTCTCATGCTGCTTTCAGCTGAAGCAATGGAGCTTTGCAAAGCTATAGTTGCAAAAAGAACTGTTTCCTCATGACCAAAGATGAACTCATCCTACTATTCAGCCTTTTTACCTTCCTTCAGTCTGGTGGTTGCAAAACAGACAAAAAAAAATTTGTGGTTTCGACTGTCTTTTAGGCTTTTAAAAAAAGTGTGTCTTGGTTGTCAAATTTGTTACGTGGTGTAAGACACTCAGAAATTCTTGGTGTTACCTTTTCTGTGCTCCTGTAAGACAGGGCTAAAAGGAGGTGGTACAAAGCTAGTCTTGAAAATCTTCCTCTTAAATATGTATCTGCATGGTTAATCAAAGGAAATACATTTTCCTTCTCCACCCTTGGAGCCCAAGCACCTGCCGTGAGGTTGTAAAAGTTATGAGTTAAAAGTTGTTATGCCTGACTGTGTACATAAAAGTTAAAGGCTACAAGAGACAGCATTACATCGAGTGGTGGCCAGTGGGGTGATCTGCACTCCTCTTGTGTAGAGTTTCTTGTGGATCCTGTGTCATGTCTGATGGGGAGGCCTTGCAATTGTGCTCTCAGCTGTAGGACCAAGTGAAGAAAGAGTCCCAAAGGCAAACATAGGGTTTGGTACTACCCTGTCCAAAACAGGAATGAGAAAGGCTGGGTTCAAAATGATTGTCTGATTACATGCTGTTATTATAACTATTTTCTTTAGGGTACTGTTTCTCAGTTGGAGTGACACTCAGAGATATTATCTGACGCTGGATTGAGGCTGTTCGGATGAGACCTTTTAAGATAAATAGACTCACCTTTGTTTGACCTCTTCAGTTTAGAATTGCTCATATTAATAGTACCCTAAGTCATTCTTCATCCTTTTTAGATGCTTTAAATATAACAGCTGTACTTACACTATCTAAACGAAACTGAAAGTTCTATATCTGTGCAGATGAACTAAAGACAGTGTTTTGCCCCGAGGAGACTGGAGCTGAAATGGGGGACAGGGTGGAACCTCTCAGGGTAAAAGTGGCCTCACTCCATTCCCAGAAAAAAAAAAAAGCAGAATGACTGGAGATTGCAGAGTGGCTCTGTTGTAAGTCAGCTATTTCTGAGCCACAGGTGGCAGAGGCAGAGTTGTACAGGTGTCTCCTACTCCAGCCCTCAGCCCTGGGTCAGGCTGGTGGGAGCCAAGTGCTGCTCCCTCAGGGCAGAGTTTGGGAATACAGCCCTGAGTGTCACCAGGACTCTGGGGTGCACATGGGATCTGTGCTGGCTTCCGAGGAGCTCTGCCCTGTGAGCTGCTCCTGCCGTCTCCAGACCTTTGGACCGCAGCCCTGGAGAGAGCAGTTGTGGCTGCAACAATTCTCCCTCTGCGTGTGCCACACAAGTGTGCCCTGGGGGCTGGATTAGACACGTGGGGCTGGGTTAGGTTTTGAGGGAAGAGCCCTTCCCTGCTCCCTACAACTAACTCGGTGTGGGGGAGAAGGCAGCACTGAGTTATGCAATGCATTAGCAAACTGGGGATGCTGCTGTGAAAGGGGGTTGTGCAACTTTCCTGGATGTATAATGCCTGATGAAAGCAATGCAAATGCTGTGTTGCTAAACTCGGGTTTCTATCCAAATGTGCAAATATTCTTTTCTTATTTTTATTTTTTTAATGCTAGACCCAGCCTTTTAAGTATAGAAGCTTTAAATAAGACTTCCCTGTGTCTATTCCTGCACTTAAATCAGTGTCAGCGTTTTCCAGAGGGCTGAGCAGCACCTGGAGTTCCCCTAAGGCGTGTGACCTGTGAAAGCTGTAGTGTAATTAACTCTCTGAAAAATCATGTTGCAGATTCATGTGCCTAAGGGTAGGGTTTTCCCCTTGTTTTTTCTTTTTCTTTCCCCCAGCCTTTCCAGTCTCTGGCTGGATTACCAACTCTTACAGTTTTATTGTTACCCTTGTGTTAATTCATGTTTCTCGGCGCTTCCTCTGTAAAAGTCAGGCTGGACTTAGAGGAAAGTGAGGAAAACCTCACAATATGGATTCAGGTGTGTTCCAAACCCATTAGCAAATATTTTATTGATTATTTAAAAACTAATTTAAGGAAAAAAGGTCTTATCAGGGTGCAGGTCTTTAAAAACTGGCAAAGTTTTCAAACCTTGGAGTACTGCTTTAAATATTTCTTTAAAAAGGAGCAATCTCTGAAGATGCCTAAAACAATGGTTGTTATCATAGTGGTGTTATTTCATCTCTTCTTTTCTGGCCCTGACCCAATGTTGGGTTTCTTGCCTGTGCTTGCTGAAGGACAAGTCATTATTTTATTTGCTGTGACAGAAGGAAACTCTGATTTCTTTGTAAGACCAAGCGAGTGTTGGATACTTGAATATGATCCTTTAACTGCTTTTCTTCAAAGCTGGGCCACGTTTATTGTTGCTTTGCAATTAGAGCTGAGCACCGATACAAGAGAAACTCCCTAAAGGCAAACTTCTCCCTTGTCCTGACACACCGCACACAAATCTCATTGAGTTCAGCTTTTTCCTCTCTACCTGTGACTGAATCACATCCTGTCGCTCACTCATGCAGATCTGTCTGCAAGATGTGGTCATCAGAAATACCAAGGGAGGTCCAAGTGTCCCAGGTCAGGGGCTGGAAATAATTGACGTCGTGGGCCTTCCCAGGAGCCCAGCCATGCCAGGCGAAGGCAGGGACTCGTGCTTCTGGTAGGATACAGACTCACCACAGGTTGGCTGGAGCGATACTTTCACAGCCTGAGGTTTTACATCTCCGCGGGTGACAGGCAGCTGGAACATCTGTTGCTGTAACGTCTCCGAAGCAACGCAACAGCAACAATAATAAATGACAACAACTGGGCACAGCAGCGGAGAGAAAACAATTGTGCAAGAAGCGTGAGAAGCTCTTGTGTCATGTGAGACTCTTGAAGCTGGTAACAGTCCTGCTGCGTGTGACCAGCAGATGCCACTGCAGCCCCGGGAACGGGGACCTGCGGCGTGTAACTGCGGCGCAGGGGACACCTGGTGGCCTTCTCGGTCCTCCAAGCTGATGAGAGCTTGTGCTATGCCTCCTGCTACGAGCGGTGTACAGGAGAGACGTGGGGTAAAACCCCCTTACAGGCACATCTGCGTGATTAACTCTCAGGGCAGAGGACACTCTTCCTATGTAGGACTCTCTGGAATGGTTATTTTCCCCAGATTTCCTGCTCACCCTTGCCTTATGGTAAAGTGAGATCCATCGTGGTGTTTCTGCCCCTGCATGAAGGTGTGCAATTAATATTTCCTCCCAGGTTACTGTTTTGGGCCCAGCAAGCACTGGAAGTTTCTGCCATGACCGGTGTGCTTGGCATCGTATTCAGAATTTGATAAACACTGGCTATTGCATGTTCACAAAATAGTGTGAGCAATCTGCTTTCTTTAGTATAAAGATGATATCTGGGAGAAAAGATCTTCCATTGAAATATTACTTAATAAAAACCCCAGGTCATGATATTTTTTATATACATATGGGGTTTTTTGTTTGTTAGTTTGTGGTTTTTTCAGGAAAAGCAAATAGCAGCAGCCATGCAGTTTCTTCTGTAGTTCTAATTTTTAAGTATATACAAAAATGTATTTTTATCCTCCCTGGCTGAAGTCTGTCTCGAGCATTATCTATTTAAAAGGTATTTCTTGTTACTGGTATAAAACCTATCCTCATCAGAGGCCTTAAATTGCTGGGAGAAGATTCTGGGATTAGAACCGGTGCAGGAGATGCGTGAGGATATGGTGGTGTTGGGTCTTTGTCATTCGGTCTTTTGTGTGGAATTTGTTAATGGCAAAAGGAGTTGGCTGTTGTACCAATCTCTGTTTGGACTTTTACAAGCTCGCTGGTGCTATTCCTGCCAGTTTGCTTCACCTGGAAGGTGCCTCCTTCCTGTCACATCTCACCATGTCCATCAGGCCGGTGTGTGCAGAGATTTTGTGGGAGGAGCCCTGCTCTGAGCACCTGTAACGTGTTCAGGTAGCCCTCAAGGAGCACCTCACCAGTGGGTTCTCTTTTCCTGGCCTGAATTCCTCTTAACATGAGCCCTTGTTCCTAAGGGTAAGATTATGGATTCTGGATCACTTTGGAAAAGCTCTTCAACACACGCTTAAATTCTGGATATGAATGGGTCTGTTTAAGGTGTTCCTTTGTGCTTGGCGTGGTGTGACTCTTGATGAACCTTCCTGGATCAAACCATGAGTGATTTTACCTTGACTGACACTGGAAAGGTGGATTGTTGTTTTGGCTAAAGAATACTGCAGTTCAAGCAGTGCAGATCCCTCATGATTTGAAACAGATACTCTCATCCTTACAAACACACTTCCTTTTGAGACAGTCAGTCCCCCTTAACAAGCCTTGAAGATCTCAAGTCATGAGCTGCACCTCTCTAAAAATTAAATTTCATCCCAATATTTCAGCAAAGTTGTTCTGTATAGTTTCGTTATTTTACTTGCCACTTTGTTTTTTTATTTGAAATTTAAGCCCTTCAGTGCAATCAAGTTGTATTGTCAGTCTTTACTCTGCAGCTGAAAGGAAGGGAGATATACCTTATGAAGGGGATGGTGACATTCATGAGTGACTGCATGAATAGAAGAAAGAAATAAAAATACAAAATATTTGGAGAACTGGATTGAGAGTTGTGGTAGTCTTTCAAGGATTTGATTAAACTGGATTGGAGTCTTCTCCAAAAGAAAGCACATAAGTGCATTAACAAGGGAAGAGTAAAGTAGTTTAAATGGAGCTTCTTTTTTCATAGACGAATCTTTAAAAATCCTTTGTCTCTGTATGTGGGTTCTTCTAAACTGGTTACACTAATGTGGTTGTTTCTGTAAGTTAATTATCTCTGCACTCAATGAGAACAAGTTCACTAAAAGTCTCTTCTTTTGTTGGCTGAAACGTATTAGTTTTTCCTACATGGAACTTCATGGCTTTTGTTTGCTCCTTGTGTCACAGGCTGGTTTTGTTCAGTGCAGCTGTGCTCTCTACTGCATGACAACTCAATATAGCTGGCTTTATAGCCCCTCCTTTTTGTGGGCTGGACAAAATTACCTCCAGGGATTTGCAAATGTAGGTCAGTAGTGTAAAAACACAAGTCCCACTCCTATATTAAAGTTTGCTCCCAAGTGGGAAATCAGTTTAGCTTCAGCAGGTTGGATTGCAGGCGCTTTGATGTTGGAAGGCTGAACGTGTGTGCAGGGAAATTTCTGGGCTTCCAAGCATGGTCCTGGTAGCCTGGGTTTGGTAATCGTGTTTTGTTTATAACCAGAAAGGTTTTTATTTTAGAAAGCTCTTGGGAGATGAGCTTAACCCTGGGCTACGGTAATGTCAGGACTGAACAGGGCTGGGCATAGTTTGTATTTGGGTTGGCGAAAGCCAGTGCTGAGGAGCTGCGTGACTCAGTAGCTGACACACTTCCTCCTGGGTATGAATGCCACAGCGAGTTGGTAGGAGGTGCTGCGTGCTCCATGAGTCATTAAATCCAAAGCACTGAATTTTCCTGGTCATTAAAGATCACTTGGCTCCCTTGGTCAGAGCGTGGCTTTGCCTGGCTCTTCGGACTAAGCCGACTCCAGCTCCCTTCCTCGCCGGCAGTTGGGGCTCCCTGTGTGCTCTTTGCTTTCCTGCCAAAGGTCTGCAGATCCATGGTGTTGGTACAGAGTATCTGGCCCTTCGTAGTGATGGGGAGATCCATGCACTTCAACAGCTCTGAAATCAGACGGGCAAATGCAACCTCATCCAGCGCGAGGTGTCCCTGCCCGTGCAGGGAGCTGGAAATAGATCATCTTTAAATTCCCTCCCAACCCAGACCATCCTGCAATTCTGTGGAGTGATCAGATAATGCAAACTGGATAGTTTCTTTTGGTTGTCAGCGCACACAGGCCAGGGATGTTGTACCTTCTGTTAATTTTTTTAACTCTGCCTAAAAAAAGTCCTCTGAGTGAAATCCACCAATCTTAACTATTTCTTGTCCACTTCAGGAGCAAAGAGGAGTTTCCCCTTCCCTGCAGCAGGACCTGGAGAAGCTTTGAGCTTTGCAGGTTCCCAAGGACTTGCTATAGTGTGATAGCCCCAGATGTGCTTCCTTGTTCATCCATTTCCCAGAGCGAGCTCCTCCTCATGTCCGTGCCATGACAGGAACGAAACATTTGCTTTGTACCTGGCAGATGAGCCACGTGCCAAGGCCAGTGTGACCTGAGGATGTTGTAGCAGCTCTGGGCTAGAATGTTGTTGATGGGCAATGGCTCTAAACTTGACTAGAGGTGTTGGTGGTCAGGTCACACTTGGAGCAGGGAGCTCTCCTTTCTGACCCCTACAGACCTGCAGGATTTCTGTGGTTTTAAGAATCGCGAGTTCTAAACCGATGAGCATGGAAGAGGGGAAAATGCAAAAAGGAAAAATGGGAGTCATGCTCCCTGAGCTCTGGACAGCTTTCGAGATGTGCATCTGCTACAACTGACCATCTGTGGGGATTCTTGGTGGCTTTTGGAGATGTCTTTTCTAGCAAGTTTCATGTGTTAATCAGGAAGATTTTAAACAAAAATTTCTTATGCGTTGTGTATTATTCTTTGGCAGCTCTGACTTATGTTTGATGTGGAATTTTTTGGGGAATACCCGAGTCTGAAGGAAATGCCTGTCCTTTAGATAGGAATAGAGGAGAGACTCCATTTCTAGGTGAATAGCCCATAATCTTCACAAATACCTTATTTGTAAAGATTGTATTTTGATATGTTTTTAAAGTTTGTTTCCCAAGAGCCACAGTTCTGTGTTTATTGGAATTTTGGCTTATTGAGTGAATGGCCTGTTTTTTTCTGGTGTGTCAGATAAGAGTCTCAGTCATGTTTCCAGCACAGAGATAAATGGGAACTTTTATTTTAAATGTATTTTTCCAAGGTTGATTTCAGAAGTAAAAACTTAGCTGGAAAGGAAGTGCCTACATAGAAAATGTAAATCGTAGCGCTTTAATTATCTTAATTTCCAGAGAAGTTCTAGGGAGGATTAAGGTGACTGTCATTCCAGTGTTTGGAATCTTCTGGTGTATTGTAATCATTTGTAGCCTGTTTTGACATGTTTTTCAGTGGCTATCCAGTACATAGATGCTTAATCAGAGCTTTTAAAGGCTCTGTTATATTTCTTGGAGGAGAGGTGAGCAGTTAATAAGTCTTTGACAGCAACAGGAGCCTTGTCTGAGCCCACTCACTAACTCAATACCTGCAAACCTCCTCAAAGTCTCGGGTTCAGGATTGCTTTTAAGTGGATACCTGCAATAATATTTGCAGCTCACACGCTGATTCCATGCTGCGCTTGTTCTGCCCTCTCTTCAAGGACCTGATCCAAAACCAATTTTGAAATAAGCGGAAAGTCTTCCATTGATGTTGTGCTTTAGAACAGATCCTGAAGAAACTGCAGAGGAAGCGATAACATAGTGGTGGGTCATGTGTCTTGTGTCTGCAGTACTGGGGAGCTGATGTCATGTTTATTAGAAGCCAAGATCAGAGTTCACAGGCTCAGGAAATGTCTGCAGAGTTTGGGAATGGTTTGTAACTTCTATCCCAATGACAGGTTTATTTGGCACTTTTTGATAAGTGGCCTGTTTGAAATTTCCTCTCCAAGTAAGCAATTTGTAATTCCCACTTGAAAGGGCTACTGTGGGGGATGGTGATGGGGCCATATTTGAAAACCATTTATGGTTACTAACATCCTGGCATCTGTCATCCAGGAGTCCTGCGCCTTTATTGTTTTGATCTGTCCAAAATGACTTCTTTATATAGAAACTGGAAAGCTCTCTTTGTGTCCTGAGTGCCGATAAAAATATTTATGGTCCCTTAAAACATATAAATAGAATTGGTGACTAAGCTAAAGGATCATTAGAAATAGTTCCACTGTTTTCCTCTCATGAAATTAGCTCACTTACTTGGGTCACCTTGTCTCATTCAACCTTACAGTGCATTTTTCTCCATCACTTCTCAAAATACCACCGTGACGCTCAAATTCTGCCAGTTCTGAGCCATTGCACTGATTCCCAGTCCTCATTTCCCCAGCCCAGCTCCTGCTTTCATAAGTAACAATGCAGTTGTTTTGCAGGTGTTGGAGGTTTCTCCCACTGACGGCTTCTATTGACTCCCAAAAAAAGCCGGAAGAACTCTTGATGTGCTGGTGATGTAGCTGCAGTTCTTAAAGTGTGTTAAATATTGGAAGCACTTAAATAATTGGAATTGTTCAGCCTGGAGAAGAGAAGCTTTGAGGTGACCGAATTGTGGCCTTCCAATACCTGAAGGGAGCCATCAAGAAACATGGAGAGAGACCATTTACAAGGATGTTTAGTGACAGGACAAGGGGGAATGGCTTCAAACTCAAAGTAGGTTTAGGCTGGGTATTATAAAAAGGTTCTTTTCCGTGAGAGTGGTGAGGCACTGGATTCCCCAGCCCTGGAAGTGTCCAAGGCCAGGTAGCAAACTTAAACTTGGGTTACAGCTACACTGATTTTTCTTTAAAGAATTAGAGCAGGTATTCAAGGAAGTGTTACTGAAAGATAAGCTCTTCAGAATCAGCACTTAGGGACATGGAGGAACCTAACTCCACTGTGTTTAAAGAGGATTAGCAGGAGTTACGTTGTTACCAGAGTTCCTGAGACATCCAATTCTCCTGGAACAGGAATACTCTGGAAATCTATTCTTTAGTACATGTGGAACACTTAGAAATAAATCCCGGACTTCCATGTCATTTGTGTGCTCTTGAAATCCTCTTGGCTCCTTTTTTAGGGTAAGGTCTAGTTGGGAAAATGATGCCCTCACTGTTCTGATGCTTTCAAAATCCAAATAGATGGAAGAGACCTGATTTGCATGGAGACATCCTGAGGAGAAGCAGTTGAGAGGACAATCTGGATCCCTTTCCAAGCTGCTGCACTGTTCACTGGGGCTTGGAGTCACATAGGCCTGTCTTGAATCATATTCAAATTTATTTCTTGTCATCAGATGTTTTTGCATCAAATATCCCCGGACCTCTGTCCTCATCGGAGGTAAACCAGACAAGACCATCCAAATGGCATCTTGTCCTAGTCTTGATTTTGGTTTATTCTTGGCTTCCTGTTCCGACTGTTCAATGCCTGCTGGTGATGATGTCCCAGAATCCCTGGCAAGGTGCTGCAGCTCAGCGTTACGAGTCAGGTCTGGTTCCTGCCAGCAGAGGACATTGTTGTTCAATAAATTTCTCCAAGAGCCTCTTGGGATTTGCTGTGGCTCTTTAGCCTGATGTTTTATAGGGTTTTGATATACTGGACAATTTGCTACAATTACAAAGCCTATTTTGGTTGAGGAGTGAAAACTTTTGAGACTTTAGAACACAAATTGCAACTTCACTATCACCCAAGTCCCAGAAGCAGGATGCTTTTTGTCATGCCATTTTTCAGCCGGGAATGCACTGCTCATGGAAATGCTGCTGACTGGCACCAGTACTGCAAAGATTGTGTGTTTTGGATAAATGATCAGCAGGAGGAATTGAAATCTAGGGATGCATTATGGATCTGTTATTAGTGGAAGTTTTACCTGCACATGAAGTATAAGAAAGCATCATGCAGAATTTGAAATTAAGGAGGCTGATGCTGCTGGAGGAAGTTTAGCGGAAAAAATTGTGTTTGTTCAGCGATTCCCAGACATCAGGTGCAGAGGTGGGAGCTGGGGAATCAACCTGTTAATATAAAGGGCCAACAAGAGAAATGGGAGTTCCCACAGACACAGGGCAGCCTTAAGCCATGCACAGAAGAGGGAGGTGCTCCGAGGTGTTGCTGAACCTGGAAGGGAGTCCTTGCTCATGTGCCATAGCTGTGCTCAGAGCTGGGAGCTTACATCCGGTCAAGTGTCTTCTCTAGGAGATTGGTCCCAAAATTTAGAGGACTCTCGAAGGGCACAAATATATTTTTTGCCAAAACCAACCAAGGCAACCTGAAAAATCCTCTCCCCTCTCCCCCATTGTGAGGGGAAAAACAGAGATTTAACAATTTCTTATTTCATCTGAAATTTCACCTGGTTTTGCAAAATAATTTGCAGAATAAAAATAATGTTAAAGCTAATATTTGCTGCTTTATAAATGCTTCTAATCTTCACTGTAGTAGAAAATCCTTTATTTCACTGTTAAGTTTTAAAATGAAGGTGGGAGGGAAGGCTTTAAACTGACTTCAGCTGAAATGTTTTCTGGCTTCTGAGACTGTTGAGCCACCAGAGAGGATTCACCTCTTTGGTAGCAAGCCAGCGAACATCCTTTTTGTCCTGCTTCTCCTTCAGTCCTTCTGATGCCTGCCATCAGCCATGGCTTTGTTTCTGATGAGCACTTGAATGAGAATGCCCTGATGCCGCTGCAAACTCCTCACTGTGGCCTCCTATCCCAGGCATGCAAACAGAGCAATGCCGTTTCCTTCCCTCCTGTGTTAGGGAAGATATTCTGCCTCAGCTCCCTTTAAAAGGATCACAGCAGGACAGGGATGTGTTTGACAGGCCTTGCTCTATCAGCTTCAGTTACACCGTATTTATATTAGCTGAGGATGTGGCTTTGGGTTCTGATTGCAGTTGTTGGTTGAGTCAGGAAACCCAAGTTTCTCCACTGTGATGCTTTTTTTGGTTTGTTTACATGGAATCCGAGTGTTGGAGATGGGTCTTTAAACAGAAAAAAAAAGATGGCTAAAAAGAAAAAATGTGAATCTCCTTTCACAGGTGAAAAGAAAATCACAGGCTTACAAGGAGAGATGTGGTGAGCTTCACCTTTGCAGCTTCCTTTTCCCACTTTCTCCTGCAGAAGTTCAAGAGGGCTGCAAAACCTCAGGTTCCACAAAATATGACTGTCCCTAATTATAAGGTTAAAGTATTAATATTGCATACAGCAGTAGGAAGTGTGAGGAGGAAGTACTACCTCCTTGGCTGAACACCCCCTTTCCAATAAAAATAGCAAAATCCAAATTTATATTAGGAAATGTGAAAGTCCCAAGAGTCTCAGCGTCCTCTGAAGTAATTTCTTCCACTTCTGGGTAGTGAGCTTCCTATTTATTCAGCAACACTGTACCATCTGTGGGAGAGAGAAAGCCAGGCTCGTATGTGTGGCCTCCTCCACTGAACCTCAGGGAAAAAGCGACGTGTTCCCCACCACTGTTTTTTCAGGTTTGATTTAACACTTGCACAAACCTGGCGATGGCCAAGGAAGAAAAAGGCAGTCGGGACTACTGAAACCAAAGAGTTGGCAGCTGTCATTCTGGTTTTAGGGAGGGAGCCGCTGGCTTTGGGACCTCGTTGGGACAGGTAGAAGGGCTGGTCTGGCACCTCTGCCTTGGGCAGAGCCCCAGTTAAAGTCAGTAGGTTTCAGCTGATAGGGATGGGATTTGAGGGTTTGAAATAAATGTTATAGTTCAGCGATTGAGAAGAATTAAAACCCCTAAGATTGATTTACTTAATGAACTTTATTATGTCACAGAGACTGGGTCGTTGCATGGTGAAGAGGGGAGAATGCAAGAAGTTTCTGAAGTCCCAGTGCCCTTGAGTTTTCCTGGCTGAGTGGTTTAATGAGTGGCCAAAGGCACAGAATGGCTCTTGCTTCCAGCACCGATTGGAAGTTGCAAGTTACAGATGAGACATTTCTTGGTGATGGAATTGGTGTGTTCTCCCTGTTCACTGGAAATGGATGGGAGACACATTGTTACCTGCGTGTGCCTAAGAGACTGGGTTATATATGACTGGGCACTTAGACCCTTTGATGCCTTAGGATTTTAGCTTTTATATTTTCATATATTTGTAATCCTGCAATTCTTTAGTGTGTAACTCTGCGCTCCATACAGAGTGTTAGCTACTGCTTTTCCCATTTTGGTCAGACACAACAATTCCTCTCTAGGCCTGAGAATCAAGGACACCTCACTGTCTCAGGCCCCGAGCAATGTAGAGAAAAGTGAGTTGGGGGGGAGCAAACTGAGAGAATGGGACTGCACTGCCTGAAGCTGTAATTGGACAATTAACCTGTGATATGCAAATAGGCAAAACTTATATCTGTCCCAAAAACCTGTGGCTGTGTCCACCTTTGGTGTAGTCTCTGCAAGACTCCTGCACTGCCCAAGGTGCACCCTGTGAAGGCCTTTCAATAAATCCCTGCCCTTTATCCTTTCACTCTGTCCAGCCTCTGTTCCAGGACAGCCTCCACAAGGCATCACCTTGACTGAGCAAACACCAACCATATCAGCTTTTGGATGTATAAAACCAGCTGGGGTGGGTATGGCAGAGGAGGCAGGAAACATGTTTGCCCCTTCCATGTTCCTAAAGCTTTATCCCAAGGTAAAAATTTAAACATTCATTAGCTTTATCATTTTATTTAGCTTTGTCTTGCAGGTCTGCCTACTCTCTATCTGTGTGAGACTCACACATCTGGCCTCTCTGTCCTGCCCTCCCATCTCCCTACTTACAGCATGTACGTTTTAAGCATCTCAGCTTTCCTCTGAATTCCCCAGCTGCCCCAGCTCCCAACATCCACATCTGGCATTTGTTAGTGGCAATTTATGGCATCACAGGTCTCCAGCCATCCGCAAAAGCAGTCCCGTGCTATGGCTTTGTCCTGTTGTGTGACTTGGCTTGTAGGACACCTCCCTCAAGATCTGAGGCAGTGGATCCTGATGCAGAAAGAACAACGTCTCCTTCTTGTTCTTAGCCTGATTTTTATTTGTGCTGTGAGATAAACCAGCCAAATGAAAGTTGAAGAATAACATTCTCAACGTTTTTGAATTCTTTCTCATAAATTAGCTTTAATAAGAGAGAATTTTTGAAGCTGGGTCCTTAAAATGGCAGAAGGAAAAGAAAAACTTGAAGTGGGCCCTAACCTGAGTCATTTGTTCTCAGAAGGGAAGGACAATTGGTAGCACCATCAGCTCAGTGAAGGCTGTGGACCAGTGATGCCTTGTAGAGGCTGACCTGGAGCAGAGGCTGGGCAGAGTGAAAGGATCAAGGGCAGGGATTTATTGAAAGGCCTTCACAGGGTACACCTTGGGCAGTGCAGGAGTCTCACAGAGACTGCACCCAAGATGGACACAGCCACACGTTTTTAGGACAGATAGAAGTTCTGTCTATTTGCGGATCAGAGGTTAATTGTCCAATTACAGCTTCAGGCAGTGCAGTCCCATTCTCTCAGTTTGCTCCGCCCAACTCACTTTTGTTTCCATTTCTCAGGGCCTGAGACAGTGAGGTGTCCTTGATTCTCAGGCCTGGAGAGGAATTGTTGTGTCTGACCAAAATGGGAAAGCAGTAGCTAACACTCTGTATGGAGCCCAGAGTTACAGACTAAAGAATTGCAGGATTACAAATATATGAAAATATAAAAGCTAAAATCCTAAGGCATCACCAGCACTGTTGAGAATCGAGCTGGGTTTTGTCTCCAGTTCATCCAATGCTTCTAAGCCTGTGTTTAATCCTGTGAGTGATGCTGTGTGATGGTCAGGTAGAAGTTAAGAAACTTCAGTTTCTCAGATGATGGTCTATCCCTGCATTAAGTACAGGTGACATTTCCTACTCTTGTGTGACCATTGTGCATTGGAGGATTCAGTGCTGGAGTCAACTGCTCATGCAGACAAGTAACTCCTGCACGTTCCCATGCTGTCAGTGTGCAAAGGTAAGAGACAAAGGTGCCTTTGTGCAAATCCAGGGGTCTTCAGATGAAAATCGGCCCCTTCATGTGAGCTGCTTTGGGAAGTGACTCATAGTAGCTTCATTTCTAGTATTAGTGAATTCCAGTCTTCTGCAACAGCCTCCTCTGATGTGACTGTCTTTCCCTTTTATTTATGCCACCAGGTTAAGGTATTTGCTCTTGTCCTTTAATGTAGAACAGCGGAATTGTCCTGGTGTTGGTGCATATGTGTAGTTCAAACTGGACGTCTGTGCCTAACGTGGATGTGTGTGTATGGATGTGTGTGTATGGATGTGTCAGTTTTTAGAAAATTATTGGAAGCAGCTGTGGGTGGAAGGGAAAGAAAGCCGTGGGTCTGTGAGCCAAACAATTAACATAGGAGTGGAATACTGTAGTTACATCAGTCTTTCTTTAAAAAGCCAGAGTTTCTCCCCTATTCCCAAACATCCATTATTAATTCTCTTGGCATGTAACATAGCAAAATGAGTGCGTTTATGAACTTGACTACTTCTTTTAACAAGTTCCAATAACTGCTTCCTAAACCTTGTGTTTTTATATCAATTACATACAGTAAGCATTGAAATCAACCAAAGAGAACTGCTGAGGCCAAGAAGGGTTATTTATGTTAAATGAGGATTGCCAACTGCCAAAAGTAAAATGTGGATATAATTTTATAACACCATTTTATAATTAAAGTCATAAGTGAGGTTTCCTGCTATTGTTTAAAAATGTGTCACGATAAATTTAAATCAAGGATGAAGGCACAGAAGGGGCTACTAAAGAACATATCAATACAACAAAGATGGTACAGCGAACATGTCTGTTGCAAAAGAAAAACATGTGCTAACAATTTCAGTGAAATAATTATATTTATTGCATATAGATTCTGTTTTAGGAACTATAACCACTTAGAAACTGTTTTCATTCATGTCAGATTGAGGTTAATTTGTTGTTACTGTATGTCTATAGATAGATTTTACTGTCAGAGAAATTTAATATGTTGGTTTAATGATAAGGCAGCCTTCTAGCTGGACCAGATTTTTTTTTTAAAAGGCCAAGAAATCCAGAAGAAGTTAATGGTTTTGGCTAATATTTATGTGTCCACAGCATTTTCGAGTTAATGTTGTATCAGTAAAGAAAATAAAACTCTGGCAAGTAAGTACCCACTAGTCAGATTCAGAAAAATATTTAAGCACACGCTTAACTTCAACAATTTTGGTGGGATGTTGATTTTAATAGAATTAAGCACATATCTAAGGTCTTCTGCAGGAATTCTTTTTTTCAGTTGTAGCCTGAACTTGAAGGAGAAATAACTTCAAACTGTCAAAGTGAACAGGAATAATATCAGCCCTTTGTTTTCATTTACTCGTTGTCTGAATATATAACATCGCTCCTGTACTGTCAGAGCTCCTCCGAAGATTTTAGGGCTGACCCCTTGCAGCCCATGGGTGGTTGCTAATGCTCCCCCTTTTCCCAGAAAGAAGTGGTTTAATTCACGTGCATTCGTAAGAGTTAATCTCTAGAACATTCCTGGCTTTGGTAAGTCATGTTCATGGAATAGGTAAGTAATTTCCAATGGATCATTTCATCCATCGCTTTGCTAATAGAACCCATGTGTTTCATATCAGCACCGAGGGGACATTAATCAGTGCACACCACTCCTGCCAGACATATTCTGTGCAGAGTCCCTGGTTACATCTCAAATGTCAATATGTGGAAAAAGATGAATAATAAAATGCAATAGATAGCATTTGTTACACATGCCATTTGTAAGTTCCTTGTAAAATAGATCCCAGGGAAAGAGCTGATGGTAATACAGTGTTGAAGTTATGAAGCTCTCAGAGGAAAGAAATGCCAGAGTCCAGCAGTTCATTGTAATTCTGCTGCCTTCTGCACATGCATTATTGTCATACAGGCTTTAACTAGAGGACCACGGTGTGTTTCTCCACTGACACAATGTTTTTTCCAAACTGGAAAAAATTTGGAAGCTGCACTATGCAAGGAGCTATTGATGTCCTTAGGAATTCTACCTCATGCTTAGAAAATCTCAGCCAAGATGTGTTTTTAAGTTGTTCATGACTGTGCTGCAATGGAGGCAACTCTGCAACTGTAGCACAAGAAGTCACCATAGCCACTGGTCTAATAAAGGCTGACAAATGTTCTCATTAGTGACACTAATTCTATCTTAGTTCATCACTCACTTGAGGCAGAATTCTTTAAAGTCTGTTTTCTCCATCACTGAGGGAAGAAGTGGTGCAAGGAAAAGATTTTGAGACAAGAAGGAATGAAATGGGATGTCAGGGACAAGAGGAGCAAGAGGAGATGCTGGGGGCTGGAAGGCATAACTGTAATCGAGTAAACAATTAGCTGAAATGACTCTGACACTCTCTGGAAATCTGTGACAGGTGATTTCACAGTCTCTCCAAGTAACTATTACTCAACTTTTAAACATCTTTTTGACCTCTCAGCTGAATTTCTTGTGTTTTTATAATGTAGTCCTTCACTCTTGTCGTGTCCTTGGGGGAGGAAGAGAACAAATAATTGACTTCTCTCCACCCCCCAGTTTGGCATCTTGCAGCATGTCTCCCTCTTTTCCCTCTCTCTACTATCTAAATCTTCTGGTTGTTTTTTTTTTTTTTTAGCCAGTTATCTTGTAAAGGTGAAACTTTTGTTTGTTCTGTTGCACGTATCCGAGGTATTTCTTACTCTTTCTTTTGTATCGTAGGGGTTATACTCAGGTCTACAGACTGAACTAAATGTTCCCAAACTCTTCCCTATCTCTTAAAAATCAGCTTTCTGGTGTCCTGGAGTTCCATCTGTGTTTTCAGTGAGCACTCTACGGATAGCCAGGAATGGCTCAGTGTCCTTCGTTCTCTTTGTAAGTGCTCTGAAGTTATCATGTGTGTCTGATCTGGATATATTTAACTATTCCAAATATTTTTTAACATGTTTTCTTTGCATAGTCTGGACTGTGCACTTACTCTGTTGCTATTAAGTTCAGCTTTAAGTATCTGATCTCAATTAACCTCCTTTAAAATCTGAAGCAGGAAAGGCCATGTTTAAGCCTTCTAGATGTTATCGATAATCAGGAAAAGCATCACAGATGCCCTCTCCTATTAAGCCGTTTACTATCAATAGCCTGAGAAGGCAAACATGGAAATGTCTTGGAACATTTAGAGGAAAAGGCTCTGCTACTGTGGTGATGGGGGGGTTATGCTGCCAGAAAGCTCAAATATTTGTGGATTGCTCAATGTGAGAGCAGATGACTGAGCTGAAATCACAGCCTCCTGCCTTTAACAGCAGCAGGAAGCATTTTGTTGTGCTACTTCCCTGGGTGCTCTCTAATGACAGAAAAATTGCACATTTCTGTCTGGTGAAATTCAGTCAGAATCCTTGGTAGCTGGACTCAAATCAGGCTGGACAGAGCTGCTTAACATGGTTTGCATTACACATGAGCTGCAGATGCTGCCTTGAGGAGAGTATGCACACGGAATATTTTGTCTAATTAACTCCAGTCTGTGTCACCGAGAGGTTCCTAATCTTTGTCCTCAAAGTTAACATGTTGAAAAGTACACAAAGCTTCTTGCTTTCACGTATCTTTTCTTACATAGATATAGAAGGATTTTGAGAAATAAGAAAATGCAGATGAGAATGTTTAAACTGAAGTAAAAGGGAGTGTAAGGTCAGTCCAGAGTTCACTAGTGAAGAGGAACTGGAATTTGGTGGTTCTGCTGCTTCTGTAACCAAAAGGATAAATGGAATTACTGTTTGGAGCTGCAGCAAATTTTTATTTACATTCTCTGCAGTTGTGACTGAATATCAAACCTTTAGCAGGCCTGCTGCTAAACAGGCCTCTCCAGGCTCTGCTGTGGACATTCTACATGCGAATTCTTCAGTGCAATTGGGAATCAAAATGATTGTTTTCTTTGCTCAGAGAGAGCTGCCAAATGCTGGTGCATTTTCTGGATTTCAGAATGAACTGTGTTTATGCTTGGCATCCCTCTGGGACGGAGCACAGCCATGATCCAAAGCTGGCTTCAGATTGGTCAAGCCTCCACCTTCCCTCCAAATGCCTGCGTTGGCCAGTGGCCAATTGTATGTTTGGGCAGCACTGGTGAGAACCATTGTGAATTTTACCCCTTCCTGGCAAGGTACATGAAGTATTCATGTTTCCCATCCTTGTTACAACTAAGCACTGGGAAGTCTTTAATGCTCCTATCTTCCCATGACTTCCATGAGGTAGAATGTCTCAGTTGCTTGGAAAATAGGGAGATAGAGCACAGAGAAACTAACTTGTGTAGGGACACTGTGACAGAGCAAAACACCGATCCTGGATTTCAGCAGCTCAAGTGTTTTCTGTAGATCTTAATCTTTCTTTAAACAGCGACCTTAAAAGCTGCTTCAGGAGCATTTCAGAGCATACTTGGCAATGGAGTCCCTCTCTGTGTCCAGAAGTTTTATCCTGGATCCAAGTGCATCGTTGTCAGTATTGATGAAGCATTTTACAATGAAACCCTGTTTAAAGAGAGAAAACCAAACTAGCTGCTATTTGTTACAGGAGATCAGTGTTGCTCTGGACAGCCCTTACCTCGCTCTCAGACTGGCCCTTGGAGCTCTGGCCTACAAGTTGGTGAATAACTTCTGGTCCTCTGGGCCTGCTGGATATTCTAACCTGGTTGTCACAGCTTTCCTCAGCAGCTTTACAACGCTCCCATGGGTCTTGTGCATCGTGAGATTGGTGGCAAAATTGTGATGTGAAGCTAGAATTAAGGAAAGCGTTCCCAAAAAGCCCTAGAAACTTGCCTGGTTTCGTGGTTCATTAGACACTTTAAACTCTTGCCATGCATGTTGAAAGATTTGCTTAAGTCAATGAAGTCTTTCGAGTGAACCTCATCAGGCAAAATTGGTGGTTCCTCTGAGAATCCAGAAGAGCATTACCAGTTTCAAGCAGCTTTTGCTCTGAGATTTCTTTGGTTCATTTGGAGCTGACACAGTAGAGCTGTGGAGCAACATGAGAGAAAATACTTAAATGATCTACAAAGCAAAACCGCAGAATTTTGTGAAGTTATCATTAGAGCTGTGTTGAAAACTAGATGGTTTTTTGAAAGGAGCAGGGAAATATGACACTAAGGTCTGCAAAATTGCCTTACTTTGATTGTCGCAGGAAGAAGCTCAAAGCCTGGAAACGTCACCAACTGCTAAGTCTCATCAGAGAACTCGGACCAGCCATTATTGCTGCAGCCACATGTCCAACTTCCCGGTCCTGAGCTGGATCCTATGTGAAGAAATACACAATTGGAGCAGTCCTCGTCTTGGAAGGCTGAATGGGCACAGGAGAGACTTTTCAAGAGCTTTGTTACCCAAAATTTATTGAAAATCATTTGTATCTTTAATCTGCTTTGAAAATCTTAGCTGTGGGAAGCTGATAACATCTGATATATAAAAATGAGAGTGGTTGAGAAAATGTGAGATCAAAATGGACTTTAGCTACAAACAGACCTGAAGCATTTACTTTGGATCCTCCCTTCCAACCTATGCCTGCAGTACTCCTAATGCTGTCATTTCAAATATTTCAGTGACAGTCTTCTGAAGGTTTTCCATAGATTCTAATCCTGGAACTTCTGTATTATTTTGATTTTACCATTTCGGTGTCCGTGTGGTCCCATTGAGCAGGTTCACCTGACCAGATGTCCATACCGAATGACACTTGAAGATTCCCAAGATGCCTGTGCTGTTCTTTTCCTTATTTCTTTTCCAGTTGAGAGCTTTTATCAACCCAGAGGTGACTGCTGATACAGGACCATAGGAACGTGAGGCAACTGAATTACAATACCTGTAATACTGAAGTGGCTTTATCAAATGGGTGTACTACTGCCTCCAGCTTTTTTTTTTTCCCCTTATCCAGAAGAAAATTACCTTTTCTGTGAAGAAAGCCCATCTTTCAGCTTGCTGTACCCCAACAGATGTGTGTGGAAAGCTATTTTACTCTGGAATGATTCTCACCCACAAGAATGGTGAGACCTCGCTTCAGTTGGTTTCCCTTTCTCTCACAATTGTCTGGTGTCACCCCTTGCCTTCAGTGCTTGAAACCAAGACAAGCTTGTGAAAGCAGCTCCTGCTGGTTTTTGTCTTTGTAGGGGAAAAATCCCTTAGGATTCCATCTAGAATCTGGATCCCACAGGATTTAATTCTCATCCCGCCAGTTCCTCCCCTGTATTATTCCCCACCAGCCATGGAAGTCAGCTGAGGCACACCTGGGCTCCAGGTACCCTACTCCATGCTCAGAGTGCTCGGCTCCCACCATCGCCGGGCATGGCAGAGGCACAACCTCCACATATAAAGCCCTTCCTGATATCACCAGAGCAAGGGGACTACAGCCTTAAAATCCATATTAAATGAACCTAATTTCCTCTGAGATGTTAACGTGCCGCACTGATTTCAAGTTAATCAAAACAGATGTTTTTCAAATGCATCAAACAGGATGTAGAAAATTTGGCTATTTAATGCAGATTCAAAGCAAATTCCTTACAACCACCACGGAAACCATGGCTGTTTGCTCAGGACTGCGGAGTGAGGCTGTGCTTTTAAAGTGCCACTTGCTGCCTCTGCACACTGTCGCCTCCATTTCGTGCACTTATTTAAAGCTTGGTTACACAGAGCCACTAAAGATAGTTGGCCAAGCCTTGTTCTTGGGGACATAATTAATAGATCCTGCCAGTTCCTTAAATAGATGCAGATCTTGTTCCTGTGTAGGAAGAAGAGAGTTTGACATGTATCTTATCTTCTATTCTGGAAGCTTTGCTCTGAAATTCAGGTATTTTGCACAAAAGAATGATCCAAATGAAATTCAACTGAGGAGTTCATGTCAGTATTTTCAGATTCTTTGTATCTGTATTTGTTCAGACCCGATCGTAACCCTTACATTCGATACTAGCAAGAAGCAAAAAAGAGTTGTCTTATTCCTTCTGATTCAAACACTGAGGTAAAAGCAAGGCTTTTTGGTCCACAACATCCATTTGTGTGGGTACCTGGTATTGAAGGAGCTGAAGTCCAGTTAATGCAACAACATTGTAGTTGGGCATTAGTCAGTCTGAATCCCCCTCTTAAAATCTCTCCTACACGTAATAAGGGATGAAGGAAAGAAACATTTAAGTAGACAAAAGAATCTTGATACTTTTGATCTTGATATATTACACCTGGTCTGCAGTTTTGCGTTTTTGTTGATTTTTATTGCAACTTAATGATTCTGACATGACCTAATGGAGTAGAATTTGATCTCTGTCAGCCTTTTTAAAAAGAACCATGGTAAGCTGAAGAGTTTGGGATTTCTAATTTTGAGAATAGAGAGTCCACAGCCTCTTTAGACAAGCTATCCCAGTGTTTGACCACTCTCACAATAAGAAAAATAAGTATTTTTCCTATGGTCAGATGAAATTTCCTGTGTTTCAGTTTGTGCCTGTTCCCTCTTGTGCTGTCACTGGGCTCTGGTGAGGAGACTCTGGCTCCCTCTCCTTCATGCTCTCCCAACAGGTATTTGTACCAGGTGAGAGGATCTCCCTGAACCCACTTTTCTAGGCTGAACAGTCCCAGTTCTCCTTCTCTCTCCTCATGTGTGAGGCTGCAGTCCCTTAATCATCTTTGTGGCACTCCATTGGACTCAGCAGTAAACCCATGGGGGTTTTGTGTACTGGGGAGCCCAGAACTGGGGGGAAATGTTCCTGATGATTCTTTTATGCTGTCTTCCTTCCATTGTAGTTAATGTATTTTGTCCCAAGTCAGATCCCACACTCTTCACTTTCCATTGTAAGCTGCATCACTTTGGGACACCATCAAAAGCTCTGCACTGCTGAAGCAAGCTTCCCCTCCCCACCCTCCTTTTTATTTTTCTAATTTAAAAATTCTTTTCCTTATAAGACAGGCCAAATTATAGGAATTTTTGGAAGAACAGACTATGAAATGTGATATGTTTTTCTATTGCTGTATTCTACCAAAGACATTGCTCAAAGTAGTGTGACAGTATTTAATGTTTATGAAGATTGGTGAGGATTTTGTTTTTAGATAATAAGTGGAGATAAGTAGTTATCAGACATTGGATGAAACCCCTTTATTCTGTGTAGAAGGACTTTGGTATTTGGCACAAGAGGGATTCAGGTCAGGTTTTTATAGAGATACAACATAATCAAACATAACTGGTGAATTTTCGTAAAGCAGCTGTTAAAATCCTCTCTGGTGGCTTTAGCCCTTTTTTGATATCCAGTGTAGTGTGGTGGTCACAGGATTTCCAGACATCTCAGGACTGTCATTTGTGCTGTTTTATGCTCCAGATGATTGAGAACCCTTAAATTCATGGCGCTGAGACCGTGGGGAACGCGGTGTCTCTGAGCTTTCTCAAAAGTCTGTAGTTTGGAACCTTCTGCAAGACCCTGGGCACGAAGGAGCTCAAGTCCTGCTGATGTCAGGGCAGTTTCTCACCTAAATCCTTTTGAAGATGTGGACTGAAGGGTCCCAAGAGCTGGATGTAGGAACTTTGTCCAGCTATGCACAGGAAGTGATGTTCCTGAGCATTACACTCGACATTGCCCTTCCTTCTTGGCTGTCTCTTCCTGCACTTGCACGCGCATGAATGATAGAAGAGTTTAGGTTGGAGGGGATCTCTGGAGGTCGTCTGGTCCAACCTTTAACCTCATCTTTGTAGAGGAAGGAAAATCACTTGTTTAAACTTTCAGCGATAACCACTTGCAGTTGTTTAGCTCTCTGTGCCTCCAGGCACCCGTATTTAAATGTTTAATGTGCACACTTGCTGTATCAGTTCCTTAATGGCAAATTAAGGACTAAATGAATGGATTCCAAACCAAACACAAACCAGACCAGACACACATCCAACCAAGCATCTACACTGCCTGTATAATCCAGACCACATTTACGAATAAATGGATATGTTCTCTTTGGTGATTTTGATAATATGTTGTACTGAGTAGCAAATTCTAATTACTGCTCTTTGATACTCTGTAGCTGGGGGAGAAAAGCAACCTTCCCCTTGTATTTTTGCATGTTTTGTTTTCTGGTTTATAACTCATAATCCAAAAGCAGTATCTGTTTTTCTTTGTGGAATCATCTATGTTTTGTGAATTTGTGGTTAGGAAAATTGAGATGTACTCAGGGAACAGTCATATTTTACTGGGCAGTTGAATATAAGCACACAGGGATGGACTGGATTTCTTCTTTTTTTAAAAAAAATTTCCTGAGCCTAGTGGAGTTTTATACAATACTGACTGATCAGCAGACTGAAGACCGGGAAACTGTGCTGTCTTGTGTAGCAGAAAGACTTATGATTACATTAAAAGGTTAAATTATGAAAAAAAAAGTCAAATATTTAAAAAATAAACGAACCACAATTTTTTACAATGTATTTTTGCAATATATTTGGCATCTCTTTGGAACTTACTCGCTGATCTGTGGCGAAGTTGAGGAGGCACTGAGTTCGTATCAGCTTTGCTGCTTGTGTGCATAAAATGAATACTAAGGATGATTGTAATAGAATTTAGTGCCCTTTGAAGGGCCATCATGCTTCACGGCAAAGCTCCCAGGCAGGATTGGCTCTTCCATCTCTCTGTGGCAGTGTTTTTGCACCTTCTGATGAGGAATCTGGTGTGGGTCGTTGCCAGGTCTGGGTGAGCTTGGGGCTACTGCAGGGTGGCACTTTCTGTCTCCGGGGCTTTCTGAAATCTGACGTTACAATCCGGAGTAAAGCAGTAGGTGGCACTACAGACTCTCTGTTCTTTAGGTAACTTTCCGCAGGAACTCCTCCTTGCCAGCTCGCCCTGAACAAGTGTCCGTGCTTCCAAGAATAACAAAGTTGTTTCCAAGTTTTCTTGAAATATATACACGGCTGGTTAGTCATTCATAATCACTTCTTTGCAAACACTGCGGATATTTCACATAAGAGCAGCACGTCAGAAATGGGAGTTTTGCAGGAATTCCCAATATTGTGGAAAGGAGTCCCTGAAAGGTTCTTTCTGGCAGCAGGGGTGGTGGGTCTACCTACGTCAGTGACTGAGCTGCAGCAGTTTCCCTGCTCTCCTCTCTAAGCCCCTCCTGGGGTTACAGCCTGTGGGCACTGTCTGTCCAGGTGAAGGAGGTGGGAGAGCCTTGCTGGAAGACTGCTCCTCTTGTCCAGAGGGTCCTTGGCTCAGCTGAAGTTGTTTTGCTCCCTTCCAACCCCTCAGAAATGAGGAGAGAGTGGCTGGGAAAAGTGGCTGTTGTGAATCGATGGATTTTGCTAATTCTGTGTGTGAAATCAGAACTGGGTGCTTGAGCTCGTGTGCCATTACTGCCATCTTCGCCTGCATTTCTGTTTTATTTTACCAGAAGAGCAAGGCTGGGTTATACAAAAAGTACCTAAACCAGGACAAATGAATGGGTGAAAAAACTTCCATGGGTTCTTCAGGATGAATGACACACAAGACGAAGCAGAATAGGCCAGGTTGGATAGATCTTGGAGTAAGCTGGTCCAGTAGGAGGTGTCCTCCAGCATTTCCATGGGTTCTTCAGGATGAATGACACACAAGACGAAGCAGAATAGGCCAGGTTGGATAGATCTTGGAGTAAGCTGGTCCAGTAGGAGGTGTCCTCCAGCATTTCCATGGGTTCTTCAGGATGAATGACACACAAGACGAAGCAGAATAGGCCAGGTTGGATAGATCTTGGAGTAAGCTGGTCCAGTAGGAGGTGTCCTCCATGGCAGGACATGGCACCTTTAAAATCCCTTCCAATCCCAACCATTCTATAATTCGATATCATTCTTTGTACTACACATGAGAGCTTGGTGCAGGCCTGGCTGAAGCACCTCAGGTAGGAGCAATAAAAGGCTCACAAGTTGAAGAAGAGGTTTTAGCAGTGTTTTGGTGTACTTATCCTTTTCCCAGGGAGTTTTGAGGATAGCTGACTGCATCTCAGGAGCCCTGAGCACCTCTTGGTCTTCATGCTGCCCTCACTGACTCAAACACGTGTGGGCAGGAGCTCGGGGTCAGCGTGGTCTCACTCCTGTGGGGCTGAAGCAGTCGCAGGCTCAGGGACTGAGTTGCATTCTGCTTGTGGCAGAGAACAAACCTGAACTGAGGTCACTGCACGTTCTTGCTCTGCCTGCACCCATGCCTTTGCTCAGGTCCTGCAGACTGGAATACTTCCCGTGCTGAAAACTTCTGTCCAAACATGTCGTGGTTTGGATTTCCTGCTACTGAGATCTGTCTGCTGGAGCCTCTTACATGACAAGCTTATTCTAAATCTTCCTATGCCTTTGAACTTTGTCCTCTCTTCCTTGTTCCCTTCTCCACCAACATATCCCATCTGCCCCTCATATCTCGACTCTTGCACCCCGACTCACAAGCCCCATATTCCATCTGTTATTCAGGGAAGTATAAAAGCACCTGCTTTTGGCAGGGGATTAAAAGCAGCTGGTAATAAAGGAATTAATGGGACATGTGAACATGCTTAAAGCTTCAGCACCTGAACCTACTGGCCAGTTATGCTTCCCATGTGTTGGTGATGACTGTTTCCTTTCCATGCACAGGGAGCTGGCATAACAGGGCTCTGAGCTACTTGATACCTGAAGTGGTATAAATAACAAAGTGGATTATTTTAGCTGCCTGCACTGCTGCAAATGTGATTGCCATTTTTAATTTGATTTTCCTGCCAGCCTTTGTTCTTCAAGATATGGACTGTTTTCTTTGCTATCCAAGAACTCATGGTGTGAAGGAAGCACAATAAATAAAGATGGGAGCAGCACGGGAAAACTACAGCCCAGGACAGAGAAATGTTTATGATTTTTTTTTCTTTTTCCCTGCTGAAAAAACAAGTATTTGATTCTGTTTCTCTTTGTTTAAACTCTGTCTTGAGAGATCAGTCTAAGAAAGCCTGAATCAATTAGAAAACAAAGAAATGTTGTCCAAAGGCTGTGTAATGAATTTCAGTTTGAAGAGACCCAGGACAAATGGATTGCTTTGAGCCTGGATCTACGAGGGGCACAGCCCCTGCTTCTCAGGGCTTGTCTTGGGTCCCTGCCCACTGTATCATCAGTGGAGAGCCGGGGGCTCCAGCTCTGCCTCATCCTTGGAGGAGCCTTCCCTCTTCTCTCCTTGGAGTGCCAGGAAGCCTAGGGAGATCAGCTTCAATACAGTGCTAAACTGTAGTAGCTGAAATATGTCCACTTACTTCCTCTCTGCTGAGAATGGATACTTTAAATTCTGTTTAGGATTTCAGTTTGGGGGTTTTTTTTAATGAATTGGGGATTTTAAGCTCTTCTTTTTCCCTGTTTTCTAAACTTGTCCTGAAGGCTAGAGGCTGCTTAGCTTGTTTGCTGTCATCCTGTTTCCTTCAGCACATCAGTCATGCTGGTGATCCTAATAAAATAACAGATAAGCAGGATTGTCTCTGGCTCTCCAGAACATCATGTCCTACTACTGTGGGAATGCTTCCTGGTAGAGAGGTGAGATTTCGGTGCAAAATCAGCCACGTACTCACTAAGCAAGAGACAAAAGTCAGTTACCCCCGGTAGTGCTTTGGCAGGGAATTAAATTTCTGCAGCTGGATTCTGCACACGTGGGTTAAAGCAGCTCTCCAAAGGCCACTGCATCCTGCAGTGTATGTACCATCCCCTCCAGTGTGCTTTCCCTGCTAGGCTCTAGTGTAAATACAGCTGCTGTCACAGGTCAGTGCTGCCTGTCAGATCTTTGTTACTGTAAAACTACACTTGGCCAACACGAGGGTAATGGTCTCTTTCACCCACTTCTGTGCATGTTCTCTTTCTCTCCCGCTCTCAAAAAGGAAAAAAAAAAAAAAAGAATTTGGGTGGTCTTAAGCCTATATTCATATACTTCTAAAGACCAAGAGTCAGACTAACCAGGAGGCCCTGGGAATCTTTTTAATCGACAGCTGTGCTGTCACAAAGGCATTGCCTTCCTTGAACTTACAACTTAAGGCACTTTAAATAGAGGTTTCAGGAACTTCTTGAAATTGTTATTTATTTCTTGACTTTTGTCATGAAAATGCTTGTTTAGCAGAGACAGTGGGTGCTCTAAAACCACTGCACAGCTGCCTTTTCCTGGAGGTTGCTATGCCAAGGTAGTGGATGATCCAGGAGCATCTCTGATTCACTGAAACAAATTTTGAGAAGTGTGGAAAAGAAGGTGCAGCGTGACAATGTTGGGTCAGAGCAGCTGGGGCAGGGCAGGCTCTGGACATAAGGTGGTAATTAGTTTACTTTCCCAACTATCAGCTTGGCTAAGGTTGAACTCTGGGGTCGGTTAAGCCAGGAAAAAAAAATCCTTTCTAATGCTGTGCTTTTAAAAATACACCAAAGCTTTTGCACCTCTCTAAAGACCAAGTTGAAACTGAAGGCTTTGGGGTTTTTTTAGAAAGTTTATATAAAAACTTCTACATTCTATGTATAAGAACTTTGTTCAGTGCACGTATTGAAAAAACCCCCACGTTGTAGGGGATTATCCCTAGGAAAAACATTAAAAGCCTAGGAAATTGGAGATAACGATGTCTTGAAAAAAACCCCTCTTGACATGGTAATATGAGCAATTGCAGAATCTAAATAATCTGAACTCTGCATAGGAGGTGACCCTTTATTATGATTTCTGGAGCCATTGAGCACCTTTAGTTCTAAGCAAGTCAGTGGAAACTGTGGAGGTGCAGCGCCCTGGAACTGAGACTCAGAAAGTCTTGTTTGTTCCCCTGGGGTCACTGCTTCTTCCACAGGAGAGATTTTAGTACAGTAACTCAGCAGGGAAATCCTGGGGTCATGATGAGCTTCTCTCTTAACCTCTTTGGATTCATTTGTGTGTAGAGGTTAGGAGAGTTAAAGCTTGCCAGCCAGTGGCAAAGGGATTTCATCACACTCCAGGGCAATTCCCAGTGGGATTTGGTAGTTTCTGATGCAGGACATGGATGGCTGGCACAGCAGAATTTAATGGGATGTCACTTTCTGTGGACAGGTAGCGTGCCTGGATTTTGGACCGGGGTAAAAATATCAGAGCTTGCATTCATAATCAACTTTTCACAGTGCTCAGCTCTCGGAAATTTTAGAGAAATGACTGTGAGATGATGTTCAAAAGTCTCCATCCTCTGTGCTGGGCTCTCCTGCAAACACTGTGCAGAGCTCAGCATGGCAGGTTTCACAATCCTGTCTTTATTTGCTGGGCAATGAGCATGGAATTTTTTCTTCATTACTACATCATTCATGACCTGTCGTGGTGGCTCCAAGAATCACATAACCTTATCCTGCACTCACGTTAGCATGAATGGTTTAAATCAACATTTCTGTTGGGGGAAATGGTTGTTTGGGAAACGGGGAGCATCCAGTAGGCACGTCTGTTGGCATGTTTTTCCTGCTGAGTTTCTCCATGGATTCAGGTACCTGTCTAAATACGGGTCCCTAACACTGGCAGTGCTGTTTTGTTGGGGCTGGCAGCGAGCTCGGATCACTGCATCTTGGGGTGCAGCACCAACCTCATGTCCTGCTGGAGATTCCTGCAGCAGCAGCAGAGCCTTTGTCTGCAGACACAGTGGTACCTCATTCGCAAAAGGTGAGACTTAATTCAAACCAGGATAAAGGCTGGATTTTTAGTGGGAATGAGGTTCCTAAATATACAAGAAGCTGGGCCTTATTCTCTGTCTCAAACATGGGAGGCTGTGAGAGAAGCAACATTCATGGTGCAGTAATTTGGAAGAGTGATTGTTATTATTTTATATTGTTTTTATACAGGAGAAATAGCATTTGCAAGTGTATTCTTGTGGAGACATCAGCATACAGAAGGCATTCTATTTTGGGATGTTGAGATGATAAAGATGCTTAGGATGTCTAGAGAAGTGTCAGTGTGTGACACTGGCAACTGCTGTTTGCAAGAGGAGGATAATAAAGATAACTGTCTTTTGGGCAAATCTGTCTTGGAATTTGCCTGATAAAGCTATATCACTGCCCTCACATCAGGCAGTAACATTGATAGTGGTAAAATTTGATTTTCAAACACCAACCTTTGTCTACCAGCAACACGGTAAGGAAAATGGATCATTTTGATCATTCTAAATGCAATTTGTTCAGTTCTTTTCAAGCATATAATCCCAATACAATGCAGGGATTTTTGTTTGGGCATTTTTCAATTCAAACAGAACAAAAGCACAGACCACTTGGAGGTTGAATTATCACTTGCAGCTGCACTGATAAAAGAGCAAACACTAAATGCCCCTGCAGTTCTGAATGCTTTAGAAGCACCCAAGTTTCTCTAAAGCAGCTGCTTTCTTCACTGTTATCTGGTTTCTCATTGAAAGCAGTATCTGCCTCCTTCCTAGGGCATTCCTGCATCTGTCTTATGCACGTAACACAGGCACGGCTCAACGGTGGGAGAAGATCAGTTTTGCAGCCTGGTATCTGTTCCCAGAGAGATGTCAGGTTATTATCATCAGGCTCGAGCTTCTGGCTGAAGTGCATTCAAATCAAATCGTGGGTTTTGTCCTGGTGTGTTGTCTGAGGCTATGGGCTTTCAGTCTCTGCGTTCTGAATAGGAAATACAGACTATATCTGCACATAATAATATACTTATCTTCTGGAAGAAGAGGCAAATTGCATGGGGAAAATGAGAAACTTCCTTGCTTTCAGTGATGCTTGGAATCTGTGCCACAGCTGTGTTTATGGGATCCACCCAGAGTCTTGGTCTGACATCCATCAGGTTTTTTAGTATTTCCCTGTGGCCACTGCAGAGATGGAGATAATACACTAAAAAAGATTGTGTGAACTCAACCTCCGGGACTCTCTGTAGCAAAGATCTTGATGTTCAGAGAGAGTCAGAAGAGAGAGGACTCCTCAGCAATGTGGGATGCCGTGTTTTCCCAAAAGAAGCAGTAGGATCTCTGCTTCTGTTCCACTCCCATTCATTTTCACCTCGATGCTGACAGTCGCTATCTGCAGCCTGGAGGTAAGCCAACACCAGTGCCACTTTGTGAGTCAAGTGTCAGGACATGGCATGGACTGATAGTGCCTGAAATCTTCCTGGGCCCTTAGAGATAACAAAGCCAGGTGCTCTTGAGAGCCGAAGTTCAATTCCCATCACCTTCCGTCTGGCCTGGAATCTCGAAAGGCCAAGCGGTGAGGCAGCGCGTGTTGACAAGTCAGAGGAGAGGTTTGCTCTGGGCATTGACTTTCTGAGGAGTGGGAGAAGGTTGGCTGTATTCACACACTTGCTGGATACTATTCTTACATGTGTAGCTGCTTTGAAGGGCCACTTCGGGGGTATCTGGGCACTGTAACCAAGAGCTGTCACACACACTGGGACCCAGAGCCAGGCTTCCTTTCCTTTCCTATGGATGGAAATCAGAGCTGGGCAGGATGGGCTGCCCAGCCCCGGGCTGGGGAACAAGCACAGAGACACCACCACGGAAGGGTTAATTAGCATTTAAGACTCTCATTAACACCCATCCACACTGCCAAGGCCCTTGGCAAAGCAGGGTTGGTCCCTCATGTCTTTGCATCGGTCACTGACAAAAAGTTAATGGTGGAATTGCCAATATTATTTTCACAGATAGGTAAAACAAATAGCCACTCCTCTGGTTTATTTCCTGAAAAATCAAACTCAGTTCAACTGAAACTGTTTGCAGTCAAACTTTGCAAACCATTTCAGCCCAACTTTCACAACCTGGAAAAAATGAGTGACGTGAGAGCTGTCGCTTCAGTGCATTTTGCACAAAAGGTTTAGGCTTTGTTTTGAAATGGGATTCCAAGATCAGGTTCAATAAAACTTAATTAAAAAAAATTCTAAAAGTAAAGAAGTGCTCTCAAATGGAAAAAAACCCTTGCTATTTGTGAACGTAGCGGAACATTTCTTTCAGTCTGAAATGCATTTTCTCCCATATTTACTTTTTGACAAGAAACGGAAACATTTTGGTTTCAGAGTGACCCTAAGCAATTAGAATGAGTAACCTGGAGAAGTACTCCTTAGATCATGGCTGCTCCAGGCTCTGGGACATCATGCACGTGTGCTGATGCTAACAGAGGAGATTTTGTGGTGATTTTGCTTTGGGCTGAAGAAGCGAAGTTCTGCCATCCTAACTAGCTCAGTGTTACCAGCTTGGTGCTGTAAATCACCCTCAGGACTCCAGCCAGGGCTGGGGCTGCCTTTTCTTCATGTCCCATTTGTTTATATTTTGCATGAGGGAAGGAGGGCGTCCTCAGCATTTTTATCAGATAATATCACAGAGTGGGATAAATGAGGGGAAATGGAAGAAAGGAACATTTACAGCCCATCACCACAGGAGAAATTTGCCTCAGTGAAATTGAGGCCCAAGAGACACATATAAAAATAACTTAGGATATGTTTAGTTAAAATAAGACTAAATCTCAGCATTTTGGCCAAGCAAAGTGGAAGAATCAGATACTAACGGGACATCTGCAGCCAGAAATATTTTGGACATGGACCTGTTAAATGATCAAATGCGTGTTATGTGTGGAACCTTGTTTAAATCTGAATGTTAATACCACTCAGAAGATTTACAGAAACTGTTTGATTCTTAATACCTCTTCTAAAGATATATCTCTACAGTCCAAGTGTGTTTATTGCTCAATAATAAACAGTGTCGACAGGAAACTCATACAGAGTAAACACGATCCTTATGTTTTACTTCTCTGTTTTCATGTGAGGTCGATGCCCTGCTACAACTTTCTTCTCCAAATTCTTAGCAGTTCAGTTTAGATGTTCCTTCAGGGATATGTGTCATCAAAGAGCAGAAAAAGCTTAATTTAATCTACATTTTTTAGGCCTGTGAAATATTTAACTAGTAAAAAAGTCTGTAGAAACACCTTATATTAACAAGCATTATTATTATTATTGCTATTACTATTATTAGATCTAACTTGATTCCACTGACAGCAATAATTCTTGTACAAACTGTTTTCTTCTAATATGTTAAGCATTATGTTGACTAAAGTTAGATAAAACTAGCACAATAAAGTTAGATAAATTTAAATGCTGGCGGTATATCTTGTTCACATCTCCCATTGAAAATGTTTCTGATGAAAGACAACTTTCTTACGAGAACACAAATATCACTTTTCTTAATTTTCATTAGAGATGTTAATCTTTTTGATATTTTTGTTCTACCTCTTTATCCTTTATTGATCCTGGATGCAATAGAACAAGGGTGTTAAAAAGTTAAAGGATGAAAGAAAGTCTAGAAAACTTTCAAAAAAGACAACCAAAAAACCCCCAGATAAAGTAAGAAAAAGCTGAAAAAGAAACCTGGAAAAGATCTAACCAGCACCAGTGATTAGATATGATTTTGAACAATAAGAAAGGACGAAAAAGTAACATCTTTCCATGTTTTTAAAGATGCTAAATATTTTATACAAACATTTCATTTTTATAGGAAATGTTGTTTTGGGAATACTTTAAACAAAAATTAATTCCATTATGGAATGAAAATTGCTTCAAAATTGTGAGTCTCTATCTGGAATTTCTGTATGTCATAGATTTCCAGCATCTTTGAGTCAGGATTCGGAAGATCGGTGTTTAACTAGGGAGCCTGGCCCTTTTGTATCATTTTATTATTAACCAAAATATTTTTCTTTTCCGTTTTCAATTGCAACACTAAAAATTTTGTAGAGTCTGTGAATTCTGGTAATGAAATAAGACTCATTTCCACCCCATGTCCTGCTGGAATTTTTTGAACCCCGATGAACAGCAATATAAGTTGTAGGAATCTCTTTATAAGGTCTGCAACTGAGGATCTTCATTTATGTTTTCTTGTATCTCTGAGCTTTCAAAACCAGAAGATTCCTGACTATTTTTTTTTTTTAGAAGACGAGATAGATGAATGTGTATCAAAATAATGATATTTATAGATTTCCATCCTCTCGGCTTTGCAGAATTTAAGTTTAGGGTAACATTCAACCATCCGTATGAAACCAGAACTCGGTGATTGGCGTGAAAAAAGTGCTCTTCTCCTCAGTGACTGGGAGCTCGTGCAGCCTCTCCATGTGAGTTTTTCAGGATTGTACTTAGGCTGTGCATGTGATAGATATTTTTCCAGACATGAGCCAGCGAGTGTGAATTCTTACCTGGATTCACCCATGAAACTGCTGTAGTGCTGCAGTTGAGACCTTTTGGCTCGATGGGGTTTTAGTAACACTTTCTTTTTCCTATTTCTGAAGAAGGATTGTCTATGAATTTTTGTCCTCTTTGTTTGCTCACTTGCCAATAAATGAAGCACTAAGCCATTACTGCTCTTAAACGTTAAAAGTCAGAGTAAATTTTATTCTAATCTGTATAAAACTGTAACTTGAGGCCTTGCAAATCCGCTCCCAAGTGAGAGAAGGTCACCAGCAGGCAGAAGGTGCACAGCTCTGGAGTCATGGGATCTGCTGCATATTTATATTGTAGTCAGCAGCTCCTGTGTGAGCTGAGGGGGAGGGCACAGTTCCTTTAGTCCCCCTGAGTTAATGGAATAAGGATGTATGTGTGGATGCTGAAATGCTGTTAGCAGAGAAATTTTCTCTTCTTGAATTCATTCTGTGAGAACTTTTCCTTTGCTGTGTAAGCTATGTAAACAATAGATAGGGTTTTTGTAAATAGCATTCATATCTGGTATCTTCTGACCTTGTGTACATTATATTAGGAAAAAACATTTCTAAGTGGGTTTCTGAGACTTTGACCAATCACCCTAGGAGAAGTGTGAACACTGTTCAATTGCTTTATGGAACTAGAATATATAAATGGTATTGTAAATTTAATAAATAATTCATTCCTCACTCTGGACTCCTGCCTCGCTGCATCTCTGAACCCCTGCTTGGAAGCCCACATGTATGTTTAGAACCACTTGTTTATTTGTATACTCACGTGTACCTGTTAAACTCATGCATGAAACCAAAAGGGTCAGAGAAGGCAGGGGCAAAACCCTCTTTGAGCAATGCCAACATAGCTCCAGCACCGTTTTCCCAGTTACCCTCTAAAACTGAGCTTCGAGGGCTGAGGCCGGAGAGCAGGGCTGGTCCTGCTGCTAGGCTGTGCAGTTTAAAGCAGGAGGGAAGAGAAGACAGCTTGTCTGAAGTCACAGAGCCGGGGGAGCCTGGTGTTACACCGGGACTTGTGACCACCAAGGCTGAGCTCAGCTCTCGGCTTTTATCTCCTTCATTGGGAAGATGGGTTTGGAGGCACGAGCTGCTTGTCAGCATTGACACCTGCTGGTCACCTGCTGGGTTTTTTCCTAAACAATGACCAGTTATCCCGTGTATCCATAGAAGTAAGTAGCTTGGTCTGTAAGACCTGAATCACTGAATCCCAGTGAAAAAACTCCTCAGGAGACCAGTTCTATGGAGCAAACACAAACTCGTCCCTCCTGTCTCATTTTACTTCCAATCACTAGTTTTTACAATTCTACAACTCTGCGTCTTTCCAATTTCTTTCCTGTCCTATGAGAGACTCTGGGGATGATAGCTCTGCCTGATCCTGCCTTTTTAGAGATCGTTGGAAGGAGCATTTCCAGGACTCCTCTTGCTCCTTCTACCACCAGGACAGTGCTTTGCAGGGCCCTCTGAGTGCTTTTTCATCCTGGCATCCCTTGGGCATGACCCAGGCATCTCCTGGCTTTCTGCTGCGAGTCGAGGAGTGTTAGCAGAGGTGATCTTTCCTTTGAAGAAATAAAGAATTCCTTGTTGTGGATTATGGGTGTGATATAAGGATATTAAATGCTGGCCATGGAATTTGCCTGCCCCACCCGATTGTTTCCAGCAGGGCATTGCAGCAGAGAGCACCAGCAATGTGTGGCATCATGTGGAAGGTGAGCCTCTGCACTTGGGCTTTAGGGCTTTGAAAAAGAAATTTAAAGGTGTTTAAGTTTACTGTGCAGTCAGTGTCACCTTTGCCTTGTTTATTTTAGGTTTCAGTGCACAACTGTAAAGTTTTCGAATAGCTTACACAATTATGTGCTGGTTGCCTTTAACATATTTGCAGTTCTTTTGCACTAGAGTGGATAAATATCATTACCTCTCACTGGTACATATTTTTTTCCCCACATGAAATGCTAAAAGCATTTCTACAAAAAAGGAGCCTGGGAACACTTAGAGGCATTTATTATTCAAATCTATTTTTAACCAAGTAATACCCTTCTGAAAAAACCCAACAAACCCCTCTTAACTTTTTGAAATAACTATTTTTTACATCGTGTACTGAATTTATGCTGGGAAAAATTGTGACAGCTTCTGGACATCCAAGCATGCAATTACCTGATTCCTTGAGCTCTCTGAGGTGAGCGCAGTTTCTGAAATCTTTTAAAATAAATGGTTTCTTCTTAAGAGCGAGTTGGTTCAAATTTAATGTATTTTGCAAAGGATTTGTGTTCTGGCATGTTTGTGCTGCTCTGGTCAGTGAGTTTATCAGTATGAAAGTCTTGTGACAGAGTTAAATGAGTTGAAGGTGTCCTCACTGGCGTTCTGGAGTATTTTCGGAAGTGGTGAATCTGAAAACCCGCTCATCATTCTGTGTGAAGCACAGAGCCTTGTGCTGGAGCGCCGAGTTGAGGTCAGTCCCAGCGTTGTTAAAGTCAGTGGCAACTGACTATTTTAATTCCCATTGGATTCAGCTGGGGCAGAATTACACTCTTTAGTTTTATAATACTTTTGGGGAGGAGAGGCAGGAAAACGTGGCTTTAACGCAAGTGAAAGGAGCCCGGGCTCATGTGCAGGGCTCAGCAGAGGGTGGAAGCCTGGCCTGTTCAAAATGGGATGGGAGGGTAGGGCACGGGGTCAAGTTACTTCTGATGGGGCTTCTGCTGAAGGTTATCACATGGGAATGGCTTGAGGAAGACAGGACAGCCAGAGGTGACGGGGCCATATGCGGAACATGAGGTTTTTGGTGGGGGTGATAAGAAGAAATAAGGGGTTATCAAACACAAAGTAGCAGAGAACCCGTAATGGTCTAAACAGGAACAGAAAATTGGAGTGGGTCTAACACTGGATAGAGCTGTGTTCACGGAGAGTTATTTTAAAAGTGCAAGGAAAATATCAAATAAGTAGAGATGACACTATAGCACAGAGGTGGGGAAGACAAGCTTATGGCTTGGTGCTGCTGGGAGGTGTGCAGGCCGTGATGCAGAGCCACGCTGCTTGGCATTCAGAAATACCTGGGCTGAAATTCCCAAAATACAGAATTATATGCAAATCCTCTATGCCCTCTGTGACTTCCTTCTCCTTGCCAGGTAGTGCAGTGTGCCGATCTCAGTATGAAGCCTTTTTATTCTCTGAAATTCAAGACTGGACTATGCAAACATATAAATGGGATTAATGAATGCAGCTCATTACCGGCTCTTGATTGAGACCACACATGATGATAATCAATCACTTTGGAGTGCTAATGGCTTTGGGTGACTGACCCCTAACCCAGTCTTTGATGGCCATCTTGTCAGGGACACTGAGCAGAGCGCTCTGGACAGCGTCCACTGCTCTGTAAAGCAGTCCAAGGAAGCCTGGCCAGATGCATGTGTTGACTGGAGGAATGATGCATGCTCCGAGGAACAAATTGCCTCCACACTCAGCTCCTTCTGCCCCTCGTGATGGAAGACCAGCTTGGGTTGTGCCAAGGAGATTTTGATGAGGAGGTTCTGTAAAGAAAGAGATAAGAATTGCGTAAAGGAAGGGTGTTAGGGTAAAAGTCCAGCTGAATTTCCCTTGGCAGCAGGATCTGGTGGAGGTGTTGGTGAATTCCTTCAGCTGGCACTTTGCTGGTGTCACTCTGAGGAAGGGTGGGCCACGAATCCACTGGGTGCTGGTGTGCATGTCCTGGGGCACCTCGGTGGTGCAAGGGCCGTTTGGTGAGGGGTGCTGAGAGGGGCCACAGGTCTGTCCAGGGTTGCTGAAGGGTCAGCCTGGCTGCTTGGCCGTGCCCGGTCACACTGTCTCCATCTTCAGTTGACTTCTAGGAGCATGGCATACATTTCCATGTTGTCCTGGCACTGTATGTCCTACTTAGTTACAGCAAGACTGAAAAATACCTGTTCCCTTTGGATTTGATAAATCCTCATGAGTAGTTTCAATTGACTGTAATAAAAATCAAAGTATTCCATCTGCTTTGTTGTCTCGGGCAATGAGCTAAGATTATCTCAGTAAGGTAATTTAGACAGCAGCTGATCTGAAGCAGAATGGTGCTGGACTCTGAGAAATAGGAAAAAGAACTGGGGAGAAAGATTTGCCATGGAAACCTGTGGTGAACCTTCATATCCAGGGAATGAGGTTGTAGTTGTACAGTGGCTACTCCAGTGGACTCTGGCCTTGCTTCTTAGCTGAGGTTCCCTGTTTCCTGCTGAACCTTAATCCTGACTTCTGTGCTGGTCAATTCTGCAGTAGCTGAGGGTGAGGCAGATTTCCCCTACTCCCTCCACACTAGCCCGAAAGTATAGAGCCTTTTGTTTGGACTAAAAATTACAAATTCAAGTGGTTCATTTTTGAATAGTGAGATAAATTAAAGCCAGCTGGTCCTGGAATGGCTGAAACAAGTCAGGTTCCCAGAACATTTGTATTCATGGCTGAAAGAAGGGTTTCAAGGGTCCCCTGAATGCAGGTCTGCTGTCCATGCTGTTGATTCCCTCTAGACCCCAAATCCAGGTGCCCTGTGATTGCCAGGGGCTGGATATGTTGGTCTCCTGATTAAAACACTGCTAGGAATGGTTATAACCAGTACAGACCACTGGTCTGGAAGAATTAGGAACTAGATTTTGATAGCCTTGCTAGTGTTCACTAGCACAAAATTTTGGGGGATGGAGGTTGTGACTGTAATGTAGAGAGAGGCAAGAGTGTGACTGATGGAAGAACTGCCCTGTCTGAATATTGGCAATTCTCCCTTCGGTCTCTCCTGTAATATTTTGACGTTTTGGCTCGGTTTTAGCCCATCAAGAGATGTCCGAAAGGGGACACTGAGGCTGTGTGTTGGAGGCAGTAAGGATTGTGTTATCCTGATTAGGGCAGAACAGGAACTGGTGTGTCTGCATATAATTATGAAGCAGTACAGAGCGTGCAGTGCAGAAAAGACTATTCCCAAAACAACTCCATTACTTATATCTCATGGATTTTGTGCCTTTGATATTGCTTTGGCTATCTCTTACTACGAGTTTCCTTCAGCAACAGGGTTGGATGTTCAGTTTTGACAAGCGGCCAGACGTTTTCAGTTCTCTCAGAGAGGTCACTGAGAGTTGGGCTGGCTATCTGACTGCAAATCTCATGGCTCTGGGTCTTCTCAGGAGATTTCTTATTCTCTGGGTTTTCCCTTGGCCAGTTGGAACTGTTAACAGCTGCCTTTGTTTCACTACTTCTGGACCTGGACCAGACGCAGAAACAGAGGCATGTGCACTGCAGCACTGTCACTGTGGTGTCTGATCCACAGGGGAATTTGAGTGAAGAAAGGACTGGAGTTTGCCACTTTTATCGTGGAGTACCAGGCACGTTGCTAGGAGTTGCAAAAGGTGCTTCAAAGTAAGAAATCTTCAACATCTGTTAATGAAGAAAATATGGGACACGGATTGGACACAGGAAAAGGTTGTTCACAGTCTGCTGGTCAGAGAGAAAAGAGTTAAAATATGTGAGTAAAGCAAAGCAAACACCCCAAACTCAAACCTCAGACCTACTCGAGACTCTTGTCTTAAAATAAAATCAGCTGGCAAAAGACTTTAAAGCCAATGAAGAGTAAATCCAGCAACTTATTTTTGTGATGTGGAAATATCATTTCCACTCTGCATTGGGGCTTTATCAAGTAGGTATTGTGGATTAATCAACCAGGAATATAATACAGAATATTTGAAGGGCAGAAAGTCAAGGCACAGGCTGGAAGTTGAGCTTTATGTGTGGATTTCTCTTTTTTAATTGCAAGGAGGACAAAAGAGGAAAAAGCTTTAAACGAATGAATTTTCAGCAATATTTTGTTCTACACCTGGAAATGGAATGGAAGGTGGGAATGAGGGGAGACTTCACTGCACACGCCTGTTTAAATAACATTGCAAAGATAAGGAAGATTTTGATTATATTCTTCTGCTGCCTTGGTTTTCTATGGAGACTACAGTTTTATACTTGCAGAGTTCATTGAAAAGAGAATAATGGAATCAGGCAAGAATCTCTTTATGGCTGCCAAAACCTGAAAAATATTCCCAGCCTCTGGCTTGAGTGACAGATTTCAGTGGAAACAGAATTTTTCAGAAAAAAATCAGATTTAGTTATGATAATAGTTTCACAAATATATGGCGCTATTGCAGAATTGTTCCTCTATTAAAAAAAAAATCATTCCAATCAGGTAGATCTTGAAATCTATAATTCAAGGGGCTATGTGTTTCAAAGTTGCCTCTTTAAAACACTTCAATATTGAAATAAAGTAATCCCTCCAGATCGAGTTAATGTTTCTTTGGACTCAAATGAAGTAATTAAAATTTTCTAGTTTGTTGAAAGACACTTGGATCGATCCAAAACAATGCAAAGTCAGCATCTGTTATTTACATAGTTCAGCTTCTGAAGCTGATCCTGGTCTTCTTCAAGACAACGGAAATTCTGGATCTGACATAAGGTGATGGAAGTCCCTGAGATTTTCCTGCCACAACACACAATATTTTGAAGAAGTGGGACATCTTTCCTGTTGCCAGCAGGCAAAGCCATCAAGCGGAGTGGCAGCCCTTCCAGCATACTGGGGATGTCTTTGCTTTATTTCCCAGGATTAATGAATCTTTATCTGTCCCCATGGTTCTGATGTATCGCCTGATCCTCACAAGTATTTCCCATTCACAAAGCTCACTGCTCGTGATGCCCGAAGTGTCAGGATTGTGTTTGTACCCTCCCTGTGTTTATGTTCTTAGTTGGGGACCAGCCAGCAGAGGCTGAAATTTGCAGTTACAACCCTTATGGGAGAGCAAATTCATAACCCCCTTTTGCCTCGATCCAGTGTCTGCTGTGGTGCTTGGAGGGTCTGCTGAGGCCTTCTGGAAGCAGTGAGATTCCGTAGGGAGCAATCACGGATACTTGCAATTTCTGCCTTACTTGTCTTGCCAGTAAATGTCATTAAGGCTTTTTTATGAAACAAGTTTAATTAATTCCCCTGAATTTAATGGCCACGTTGCAGCAGTCTGTCACCCATTTACAGCATTAGTTTCTGAATGTACACAGCCCTTTTAAAAGATGAGAGCTGGCTTTGCTACATCAAGTTGTCATTACGTTTAACTAGGTCTTTAATTATAACCAGATGGATGAATTATTTTAATCGCTGCTATATATCTTAACAGTAGTTTGTACATTGACACAAAGTTGAGAACATCAAACAGAAATTAACTGCTAGAGCAGGAAAGCTGCCAACCTCTAAGGGAAGCAGTTGATCAGAACCTGTCATCTTAAAAGGCTCAAAGAATGCAAAACAAACAGTCAGGATTAGTATACTAAATATGGCTTATCAGCCCCACTCTCTTCTCTGATAATCCATCTATATCACTTATTTTAATACTTTGCTGTGCATATCTCAGAGTCTGTAATTAGAGAGCTCCAGGTATTCGCTTCTTCCTGCCTTTGAAATCGTTTGCTTTGAGGCTCTTCAGAGAAAATGATACAATTATTACACGACTATTTGATGCACAGTACAAAAGAATTTCCACATAGAACTGTCCCTTTGTGTGTAACAATCAACTGGAGTTCCTACTGGCACCTCCAGGGATTCCTGCCTTTCAGAGCAGCCTGATGGAAACTGAGGAAAGAGCTTTCAGGTTGGGAGTGGGAAAGCTTTTTCATACCATGTGTATAAAACAACTTGCTTGCACTGACTCCTGCACTGAGGGCAGGAGCCTGAGCTTCCATACTGGGAATAGGGGAGAATATCCCTCATCCAGCTGGGAAAAGGCTTTTTTCCTGTCAGTTACCCCCTTTTCTGCCTCTCGGTCTGGTACTGCCATCTGCCAGTCGCTAAATCTGGGGGGTGGGGTCCAGAAGTAAGGCTTGGGAATGGTGTTTGCCTGGATTTGGTATTGGAGCAGACAGCAGGGATGTGCTGTGGTCCATGATCTCATGCACCGATGCCAGTTCCTGGGTCAGAGCTCTCTGATGCTGCATATCTCCATCTCCCCTCTTTCTGTCAGGAAGGAATTAGGAAGGGGCTTCAGGAAGTCTCAGCACTGTCCCTTTGTGAATAAACCATCCAAAGGGAGTGGAATTTAACTGACACCAAGTGATTTTGTTAGAAACACCCAGGATGATTTTGTCTGTTTGATGTCTGATTATACAGCAATTACTTTATAGTTATGGTGTTGATTTGAATGAGATTATTGTGCTCTTGATCAAGTGCGAATGTTGTGATAAAACCCCCTGCATTTGTTTGTTATCTTGCCAAGTAATGATGATGTATGAAGGAGGATTATATTGTCTTTTAAGAATGTTTTGTATTTATCAATTATGGGCTTACTATGGCCTTTATTGTTTAAAACAGTGAGCAGGTAGCTGTGAAAAACAGTGAAGTTAAAATATTCCAGTTCCATTTTCTCTTGACTTTGAATTATCTTACTCTGATAAATAAAAGCAGTTTATACTTTGTCAAGCAATATTTTATCTGTAAAAAAGCCCTCAACTGCAATATGCTTTTCATTCAGTTAGAATCTTTCTCTCCAGCCAGAGTCAAAACATCCCTAGCTGCAGGGCCCCACAAACATTTTTCCTCTATAAACTCAGGAAGTTTAGAAAATGTTAGTACTCAGGAGCTTCTTTACCTGCCTGATAACAGACTTGCTCCAAGACACTGGATGAACCTGTGACAGTCAGTTCCACAGGGAGCTCCAGGGACTATAAATACTTTTGGGATCTGCTGGTCAGACTCCGTGCCTAACTTCCCTGAGTGGATAAGCATGTGAGGTGATCAGGCAGTAGAAGTTTTGCAGATAGGAATCATAATTACATCTAAGATAGGCAAAATAGTCTTTTAACTTCACTTCCTTGTTGTTTCCAAACTTTTGCAATGGCAGGGATGGCTGCAGCGGTGTTTGGAAGGCACTGAGAGTGATGCTCATTGCGCCGGTCGCTGAGACAAACCCGGCAGAGCTGGCCTGGCCACAGCGGCAGCACATCCTGGGGCAGGCTGAGAGGAGGGCTGGAACACCCAGGCAGAATGACCAGGATGAACCCAGCAAATGTCATGTACTTATCTAAAAATTCATCTCTCTAATGGATAGGTTAAAAAAGCCCAGAGCTGAGCATGCAGGAACTTGCATCTTTGACAAGTAACTCTTGAAAACCGAGAGCTGCTCGCCACCTGAACGCTTGTCTTTCCAAAGATATTGCAAATGTTTTCTTTCACTCAGTTCTCCTTTTTCTGTTCTGGCAGTTGGACCACATTGGAAAGCAGAATAGGCTCAGAATTCCTTGTGTAATACCAGAACACTGAAGTAAATGTCATTTAGCAAGTGGGTATCTGAAAAGGAGAGGAGACATTAATGAACTTTTACTTTCTGCCTCCCAGAAACTAGCAGGAGAGATGAGCAGAAATTGGAACTTTCACTCAAAGCTGCATCTCAGTGTTTACTTTGACATTTACTTTCATAGAATCAAAGACTAGTGCTAGCTGGGAGCAGCCTTTGCATCCCACCAGGTCCATCCCTGAGCTCAGGAGGGCCACTTTCACCATTCGGTCTTTTTAGTTCCTAGTCCGAGTAGAGAGACAAAGTTCATGTACCTTTAAATCCAATGGTTTATATCTCTAAAAGGAAAGGGAATAAAAAGGTCAGACAAAAACCCCTTTGATCCAGGAATGATGAAATATTCTTGATCAAAGTAGAATATTGTTGACATTCTTAAATTGAGACACTTCATTAGAATCTGTTTGACAATAAAAAGCATCTGCCTGCAATACCCTGGCCCCTTATCAGAGCTGTAGTGCCAGCTGCTGATGCTTTGTTTTTCTGGGTGTGCCACGCTTCCCGAGTTATGCTTCTGAAGATGTTCCTTCTCCTCTCATGGCTTGCATTCACACCTATGCTATTTTTCTAAAATTAAACGTGTGCTCTTGCTCTAGTGCTACTTTGATCTTTCAATTTGCACAGGAGCCCCACAGCCTCCTTCTTGCGTGTGTCCTGGCAATTCTGAGGAATCGAGGAGATTTGCCTGCAGACATCATTATTGGTTTAGATGGATGCTTCTGTTCAAAGCCAGAGATTTTCATAAGCCATCCCTACACCTTCTGTTAGATAATTGGGGTGGAGGGGAAGAGCGTTGAGGAGCGAGCCCTTTATCTCCACGGGAAAGTGGATGTTTAAGTGCTCATTGTGCCCACATGCATCTCCGACAGCAGGGAGTGCCTGGCTTAGACAGCTTCTGCCAGGGAGAAATATGGAAATGCATCAGGTGCAGGGATTTTCCTGGTCAGACTTGGAAGCTACTTTCATTTGTGATGATATCGATGCACTGTTAGAGAAAAGCAGCTTTGAAATCCCCTGTTTTCACAGGCCTTTACCCTTGTGATGAAGTGTTTGTGGAATCACTCACAGGGAAAAAGGAAAGCCCTGTCCTTTGTGCAGTGCCTGTGGACGGCTGCCAGTGTGTTGTAGCACCCCAAAGGGCGGGCTCTCTGTTCACTCACCTCCAGGCTAGCCTGAGCATTTGCATCTCCAGGGCTCAGTGTGCCTGTTGGATGATGATGATGATGATGATGGTTTCCTTATGCCTTTGGTCCTGTTCCCCATTTAGCTGTTCCTGGAACCGGCCGGATTTGCACACTCACAAGATCCATTAAGGCAGTGGGACAAAGGAGCTCCTGCGAGCTGGGCCAAAAAAAGAAAGTCAAATAAAACCTCCATTCATGGGATGAAGGACGATGAAAGGCAGAGAGGAAAGATGACACAAAGCTGACAGCTGTGGCACACGTCTCCTCTCTTAGCCAGGAAAGCTGACAAGTAGATTGCTCAGGACAGGCACTTACAGGTTACCCTGTCAGCTACTTGAATGCCTTGTCTTTTATCTGCCACCTTCCTAGGACAGAACAGAGAGAGCCTGTGCCCATCTGATGGGCTGGTTCATACTGGCACATCATCAGCTTTAGCAACACATGAACACAATGTAGTCCCAAAGCTCCACTTGGGTTACTGAAATCTTTCCCCTCTCTTTTCTTGTGTACGTGCCTGCGTGGAGACACATACCTGCCCAAGCAGCTGAATGCCCTTGAAAAGTTCTATTCATAGAAGTAAAATTCTCCCTCCTGTCAGAATCAGTCTATTTGTTTGTCTCATAAAGCCCCACTCTATCAGTTACTGCACAACAGCACGCCTTGATTTGTGTAGAGTAACTCCTGCAATGCCCACAGCTTGTTCTGCCTGATGTGGTTTCAGTCCTTTTGCCTTGTTTCTGTCTCCAATGAAGACAAGAACAGTGAGGACTGTGACTTTTTTTCCTAAAATTTGCCAAGTTTCGTGTAAAAGAAAGGATTTTTGTGTCTAATCTCAGAATAAGGGAGAAAGACGTGAAACTTCCTTCTGCCTATACCTGGTGCAGCAGTGTGGAGTCAGGGAAGCGAGTGACCTTCTCATAAAATGCATCCTAGTGAAAACCAGCAATGCAGCTGAGCAGAACTTGCCCAAATGCCATGAATCCCAGCATTTCCGAATGTCAGTTGTTGCTGTTGCCATCCCACATGTTGACCTAAGATGGGGCACATACTGAGTGTAACTTAGACACGCTAAAATTTAATTTCAAACTATAATTGTCTTTTGTAACTCAGCCACACTGAAATTTCCCCAGAAAGAGCACCACTTTCTCTGCACAATTTCGAGTTATTTCTGACCATGACCATGTTAGAGTTATTTGGCCTGGCAGCCCATCCTCTATCTTTATTTACAGAAATGACTTGATGCTATCTCTGAAAAATTCAGCCAGGGGCCAATGTAAAACTTGGAAATGATCAGCCTTAACCGTTGCAGCTGTTTCAGCCATACCCTAAACAAGGAGGTGCCAGGTAACTTTACCTATTGTTACTTTTCAAATTAAAGACTTGCTCCGCTTCCTATTAATGTCTGCAGTAAAGATCTCACTGCTTCTCATGCAAGCAAGTAGAGTTTTAAGACTCTGCTCAAGAAAGAGAACTTCAGTGCAATTTACTTGGAGTAGAGGCAAGATTTGGTGATGCATGAGCCCCGAGTGTTTTGCCTGAGTGCAATCTAGCAAGGCAGACAGTGACTGCCACTGTAGGTAGCATATTAAAGTGCTGCCTAGAACCTGGCTGCAAATCAGGATGTTTTTCTGAATCATAGAACTACGATAGGTCTCTGTTAACTCTCAGGATTCTACAGAGGTTAACAAAAATAAATGCCAAGCAGTGAGTCTTTCAGCGAATGTAGTAAATTCCCTAACACATCATCCTCTCCTTTTCTTCTCCAGAGCTGTGTAGTCAGTGTTTATAGAAGGCTGAACATGCTGTGTGGTACAAGAACTTAAAGATTAATTAGTAAACAATTATGATACGCTTTGAAGAGGAGAAGGGTTGAGTGTGATTATGATAGAGATCCATTTGTGGGCCATGGGCCATTCAGAGTATTGCCAGTAATTAAAGATATGTTCAGTAACTCTTAATTAGCTTGTATAAATACGTATATCTGCGGTATCATCAAGCAATTTTCTTGAGCACACAGGTTTTGTTGTTATAGATTAAGATGATTGCATACAATGTGTTTTGTGGTTCATGAAATGAATTTAGCTGCCTACATCTTGAGTTGCTATAAATCAGTGTCACTGCAGGCCCAGGGAGCTGTGCTGATTCACACCAGGGAAAGCTGCGTTCACTGGGGCTTCCTGGACGTCGTGAGCTTTCATTGACAGTAGTGGAGTGTGGTCAGGCCAAGACTGTCCTCCTTTCCCATGCTTATTTCTCTCGGGGTCTCAGTCCTATGGGCTTTCCGGCTGCCAGTCATACTGATGACAAATAGAATTTACTCAATAAAATACTCCAAAGCCAGACAGATACTCTGTGCCTCAGGAAATCCTGATTCCAGCTCCCTCCCTTTTATTGCTCTGCTCGAGCAACTCATTCACAGCCCAAGAAAACGGATTTGTATTTGGAATGCTTAAGTTGGTCAGGAATGCTGATAAAGAGTGACACCAAAGCTGCACTCCTTGAGGAAAACGAGAGTATAAACCAGAGAAAGGGGAGTTTTATCGGAAAGTCAAGGCTCCTGCTGGCAGGACCACACCTTTGGGAAGCCTGGCTTTGCTGGCTGAGCTCTGTGGAGTAGGTGCAACCCGTTTAAGGAGAGAAAAGCAAGATCTGTTTGTTAAAGCATTTGGAGGAAAAATGTGAATCCCTGCCAAGGGGCAAGAATTTAGATGACCTTGGCTGCAGTAAGAATATATTGTTCCCATTCAATAGAGAACAGAAACAAGGAGCTGCGCTCACTCCAATGTAAGAAAAAAAAAGTTTGTGTTGAGTACATTGGAGAAATGTCCAGAAATAGTTCACCTTCATGAAAACATTACCTCTGGAATAGTACCAAGGTCAGCAAGACCCTGACTTATCAATTCTGTTAATGTTCTCATAAATTCAAGCTGTCAAACACGAACTTGTCCAGCTGAGATATTATGAAAGACTCTCCTCTATGTCTCTCTTCTCTGTATTTCTTTCCTTTTTGCACACTTCCGTCCTTCTCCCATTGCAATTTAGAGGTTCAGCCTATGGCAAGGTAGGATTTCAAGGCTTTAGGTTTTCTAGGTGTTAAATGAAATAGAAAAGGGAAATTCTGCAACGTCTTAAAATAATTCACAGTTCCCAAAATGCCCTTTCAGTGTAGCCATGTCTGTGAACAGGGTATCAGTGTCTCACCCGGACCCGTTGGATAACCACTGCTGTAGGGACTGTTCCGGAGGCGGTTCAGCACACGGGTTGTGATTCTGTCTCAGGGTTTGGTTCTGTGAGGGGCTCAACACCTCGGCCCTGAATTAGCAGAGCAAGGTAACACTGGTTTAAAATGTGGCCTGTGCTGTGTATAACCTGTGTAGATAGAACAAATTCTTCACAGGCTCCGAGCGAGTGAATTTGGTCGAAACAGCTGGCAAAACAGTCAGGGCAATTTTGTGGCTGTTTCCAGAGTACTGGTTTATGCCTGTGTGAAGCACATCAGCACTCCAGCAACGCTTCCTACACCCAGCTCACTCCTTGTGCCTGACAGTGGCCCTTATGCCACCAAGGGGACAATGGCAAAGGTGTCCCCTGTGCCTGTTTAAGCACGTTGGCACTGGGGCAGGTCTGTGCACCTTGTCCCCTTGGTCTCAGTGCCAGCTCCACTGCAGAGGAGCCTTCAGCTCCCAGTCTGCAGAGACTGAACAGGGACTTTCCTGCAGGACAGGAACTGCCATGGGTAAAAATCCCTATAAAAACATAATGCACAAAGCAATCAGGGCTGTCCTTGTCTTAAAGGTTCAAGAACTTCTTTGTCATTTATGAAAGAAACAATAAACAACTCACACTTTCCTTTGTTTCCCTGTCTCTGTTCCTTGCTGCTTTAGAACAATAACTACATATATCTCAAAGACTGATAAGGAATGAGAACCCGGGGGTACTGGTGACATTTCACAGGATGAAGTTAAGAGATAGCTGACCTAATGTGACAAGTGTCTTTTTTCAAGTCTTTGCTAATAGCAGTAACCACTTAGACTCCTTAGGTGTGTGTCAAATGCCAAGGGCAGTCAACTGAATCATGTCAAAAGGCTGCCTCTCGTGAGTGAATGGTCTCATATCAGCACAAAGCCCTGTAAATCCACCAGGTGGACTTTAATCATTTTGCTTTCAATGGATTTGGTTAGCAAGAAGTGTTTGAGAGGCTGATGTTTCACCCTCTGTGGCTGGGAGTATTTCAGTACTGCTCAGTGATGCTAACTGTGCCTTTAGCTGTACAGCTTGGGTTGGTTTTCCCTTGTTTGTCCTTTGAGGACTTGACCTGATAACAAAGCTGGGGATTCTCCTGTTGATTTTCACAGAACTTTAGCAATTCTTGACCAACACTTAATTTCAAAGCACTTTGTTGTTGAAATTCTGTTTAGAAGAGTCTATGAGAAGTAAACTCAAGGCAGACCAGCCAAGTTTGTGCCTGAATATGATGCTCCACTATTGTATTGTCATTCTTTTATTTTTTGTGCTCAAATTCAATTAGACAATCCTAGATCAGGCTTCCATTTTTCTTGGTGCTTTACAAACACATTACTAGGTGAGTCCAAAGACATTCTAGTCCATTTGTGCTAATAATAAGTACATATGACAGGTGTTATTTAGAAATAAATAAACTAACATTAAAAAAAAAATTGTGAAGTGAAGTTTCAGTTTGCTGTGTAGGATTATGCTTAAAAATGAATACAGAAAACCATAGTGAACAGCTGGAAATACCTTAAAGAATTCTACAGTTTAAACATTCATTTGTCTCAGCTATTAATATAACTTATGGAAAATCACGTCTTTACTGCTTTTCCCTTCTCCTCTCTCAGCCCTGGTCTTTTACCTGCTGCCCTCCAGTCCTTGCAACTTCCCTGGAAGAGGAATGATGCTGCCTAATCTGGATAATGTCTAAAGCAGGAAAACCCTGAGTTGCTTTTGGCTGCTCCCCAGAAGAGAGCAAGTCAGCAACTGTGTCAAGAAAAGGCAGCGTGAGTTCCTCTGTACACGGGTGCACTTCCTTTTGTCCCAGAGGCTTTCTCCAAGAGTGGCACATGCTCTGTGTCTGTTTGTCCCAGAGCTGGTCCTTCATCCCTGGCCTCCGGGCTGCTCTCCTTGTTCAGCTGTGCTGCAGCAGAAATTCCTGCTCCCAGCCCGTCCCAGGTTCTGGTCCTGCCTCTGTGCAGGAGCTGCTGATCCCACTGCGGAGGAGGACAGCGGCTCATGTGGGCAATCCCAAATCCGGCTCAATATGACCCAGTTCAGCCTGTCTTCGCTAATCTGGTTCATTTTGAATGTAGTGGGTTAGGAATTGTTCCTGTGGTCTGTGCCCTTTGGGGCAATGGTGGTGGACACTGAAGAGACGATCTCCATCCTCTGCTGTTTTCCAAACCCACATCTCTTCACTCCGCAGGTCTGCCAGGTGCTCCCTCCTACAGCTTGGGGCCATAAACATTGACAACATCAAGTGTTCCATAGTCACCAGAGCAGAAGGGAGCTTGAAGGGAGGGATTTGGAAACTGATAGTGGAATGGATTTCTCTTGTTTACAGTGAATCTCACCCGTGCTTGAGGAATGCTTTGCAGGAGGCACGAAAGGGCTCATTTGGAGCAGTCACAAGTGGGCATGGAGCTGTTCTTGGCCAGAGGCAGCTGGAAGTTGGATGCCAGTCTGTGATAGATGGCAGTGCAGGGAGGAGCAGGCCAAGGGAAGTCTGGAAATGGAGAGAGTCTCATGCAGTGTAAGGGGACGAGTCAAGAGTTTGTCCATGATAACAATTTCCTTATTATTTGCTGATCTTCATGCAAATATTCGGGATTTCGGGCACTCACGAGCTAAAATTTGGGCAATGCAGGCTATTTTAATGATCATCGTTTTTAGTCAACACATTTTCTTTTTTTTCTCCTTTCTTTTTCTCATCTTTAGAAAAACTTAACTGCATGGACAGGAAAAAACCCCAATCCCCTTCTTTGACAAATTGGAAATCTCCAAAGACTTATAAGCCAGTATGAAAGATTGACTTAATGGAGCAGTATATTTTTGATACAGCAAGGAGCCTCCCAATCCTCTGATTAGACTGATATAGATTTTCTAGAGATTAGCAAAATCTGAAGTGCATTAAAAAAAAATCCAGTGTGACAAAACAGTTTTGACAGCATAAATGAAACCTAAAGCAATGTAAAATGTAATTACTGCAGCTATCCCTGTGACCCGTCAGCACACACTGCTTTGCTCTGCCCTCAGGAGAGCTGGGCTTATTTTCCACCTATTTATTTTTCTGAATGTTTGGCAACGATATTTTTAGTCGAATCATTTGCTTTTCTTTAGTGCCCCATTTCTGGTTCCTCTGTGTTCTAACGTGGGTTTTGGTGAAAAGATTAAAAAAATTAATAAATAAGGGATTGGAAGGTTATGAGGAGGGAACAGGAAGTTCAAAGACAAACCGGAATCAATCCCTTACTGCCTTTCCATGTGCTTTGGTGGTAGGGCTGTGTGAGTGCTTTATTTAACTTGCAGAGGTCCAGGAGAAGTGCTGGGGTTTATTTACATTCCAGTGGGATAGAGGGGCCCTCGCTGGCACTGGGAATTCACAGTGCTGGGCCCGTGCATCTGTGCAGTGACGGTTCCTACTTTGGAGAAACCAAGTGCCCATGAGATGGGAGAAAAAGAAACAGGCTTGAAAAGTCCCATGGACACACAGAAAGTGGAGCAGCATTGGCCTGTGCTTACCCTCCAAGCAGCACTGCTTCCCAGCATGAGGGTCCTGGCATCAGCCCCCCCAGCACTGGGAATGCAGCTCTACCTGCCAGAGCTTTCTTCTGCAAAGCTTCCTCTGCACTGATTTATGTTTTTGCTGAAGGTAACATGGTGGATCTACTGAATATTGTACTTTATGTGTCATATCTATACCTGGTTTTGAGCTGGCAGCCTTGGGGAATCAGTTTGTGGTCCTTGAGCCCTTGTTTTCCTAGCCATTGCCACAGCAGGCAACGATGATGCAATCAGTCAGCAGACAGCTCCAGATGCAAAAAAAAACCCTTTAAAAAATAACCATGGGGCAGTTACTTGGTGTTTTGGGGAGGGATCACAGTTGGAAGTGTTATCTGGCCCTTGGACAGCACCTATCTGAGGTATTTGTGTGGCTCCCATCACCACGGCATGCGAGGAGCCCTGTACCCATCAGTGTGCTCATCCCACGGCTCCTGTTCACAGGGGCTGCTGCTCCTCCCGCAGTGTTTTGCTTTCAAGCCTTCAGAAAGCCTCCAGTTGCTCTTGTGATTTGATCTGGAAGCTAAAGCACAGGATCCCCACGTGTTCCCAACCTCTGGAAAGCTGGCAGCCCTCCAGTTTTCCTGGGCCTTGCTGCCATTTCCATCCCCACCTCAGCATAATTTTTAATTAAAACTGCTGTTCCTGTGGCTTCTTAGCGGCACAGGCAAAATTTGGTGCTGGTAACGTACCCTGTGATATTTTTAATGAGTTGCTTCTCGTGTCTTTTGCTCAGTTATTACTCCTGATGGAGATTTTGCAGGAAAGGGCACTGTCTGTGTGGGTCCATGGCTCGGACAATGGGTTTCCTGTACTGCTATCAGTAGGTTTATGGTCATTTCTGTAAATATATGATTATAACAACTACATCAGGAATTTAAGTGATAACCCAAAGATAACAGACCCCACAGTAACTGGCAACACAAGCTGTGTTTTACATTTATTTCTGTTCATACAGGCAGATGGTTTTATTGCCCTGGAATTTAATGCATTTTAGATTTGCTAATCTCTGTAAAATCTATACATCAGTTTAGTCAAAGGATTAAGGTTTCTTTAGTAAATCAAAAATATACTGCTCAATTAAGTCAATCTTTCACATCAGCTTATAAGCCTTTGGAGATTTTTAACCTGTAAAAGGAGATTTTTCAAGTAGGATTTACGCTTTTACAACAGTGCAGGAAAACAAAAGAAATACCAAATAAATAGACATTACAATTAAGTAATGCTTGTGGAAAGTGGAATGTCTTTTTCACCAAAATGTGTGATATTGGAAATGCTGATGTTACAGGTGAGGCACAATGAAATCGTAGACACTCAAGAATTTTTTCCTTAAAGTTTTACTAGATTCAGGCCAGTGAGATCTGAGACCAAATTAACTCCAAACTTGATATATGTCTGCAGAAATTTTCGTTGTCTATTATGTTATGTCTGATACTCTTTGAATCATCAGAAATGGTGTTAAGAGAGGAGAAAAACCCCCTCACAACTTTTGAAACATGCAGAAATCTTCAGGCTTCAGGGCACAATCTCAGTTTCTGAGTAACAGGAACTGGGCAGAAATTTTCTGTCACTGGTAGTGTTGGTGACCTGTAATTCCCCAGTCACCAGTGGTCATGTGAGGATCCACGGGAGCTCGTGGTTGTCAGTATATTTATTTCCCCAAACCTTTCAGATGTAGGGCAAGTTTGATTTATTGACTTTACAGGCAGAGAGCTGAGGCACAGAGTCCCACACGTTTGTGGGCACTGACACACTTCAAAGCTTTTGGGCAGAAGTCACACAGAATGTGCTAAAGGGGAGAACCGAACGGAGATTTTCCAAGCCCCCACGTAGCACCCAGACTTCTGGACCACCCACTGCATCTTTTCTGTGGTTATAGGCTGCTCCTAAATGCACAGAGTGGCTGAAGCCAGTGGGGATAATTCCAAAGGTGTCCATAGTCCTCAATCCAGTGGCTGCTCTGTTCCTGGACCAAGGTCCCCCTCCAGGCAGCGTGGTCCCAATTCTCTGTGTCAGTACACACCAGCACCGGCTTGCTGTGGTTGTGCTGCAGAGCAGATAACACCTGGTAGAAACAGCAAACTTCTGCAAGCTGCCTTTGAGCTAAATGATTTCTTTCACACAGGGCTGGGAAGGAGAACAAAGAGCCGAGCCCGGTGCAGGGCAGAGCCCCTTATTTGTGCTGTGTGCCAGCGCAGCGCCGTGCTCGCTGCGCGCGAGGCAGCACACAAACATCGCGTTGCTAACTTTGACTGCGATGCCTTAGGAAAATTAATTTGCTCTGCAGCCCCTGCGTAAAAATTATTAGAGGAGTTGCAATAGCAAAGGCAGTTGTTAAGGCTGAGTTGTAATCCCCACTCTCGGCTAATAACTTTTTGCTAATAACTTTCTCAAATTCTTTTTGCTCAGAAATTTTCCGTGCTTGGTCTTAGCCCTAAGGTGAAGTGTTTGGAAACTCTGAGAGGATTTTGAATTATGACAGCGTGAATAAAATACATTTTTCCTCCTCACGTTTTAATGAAACTTTTGCATTCTGGAAAGCCTCTGAAGCAAAAAAACTTCAGATTTGTTTTGTAGCCCTGAGTAAGGAAAGAAAGCAGCATAATTGATGTCTGCAGAATATCCTGGGTCACGGAACTGCAAGACTTGTAGTGACTGTGTGTGGTCACAGCAAATTTAAAGATGAAGGATGACATTCTTAAAAGTATCTAATGGTTTAGGCCCATTTCAAAAGCAACATTGACATTTAGGAGATTAAATGTCACAGAATCTGGTAGGATCGAGACACCTGCCTGCCTCTTGAAAGTAAAAACCTGTTTCAATAGAGCTGGGCAGGGAGTGTTTCTCTTTTCATGAAGCCTGGGGTTATTTCGATCCCCAGGCTGGCCCGGGAATCTACCAACACTACATGGAGCTCCCGTGATGTGCCACGCAGCTGAGCCACACAGGGCACCATGGGGGACCACTGGAAATGTGTAGTGAGGGATTGCCCCTCTCTGAAGGATGGGAGTCCTCAGCTACAACTCCTGAGGGGGGTCTGAGTGCTTTAGGGGCTGTAGGGTTGAGGAGACTCAGTTTGAAATGTTCTGTATCCTTACAAAAGCCTGAGCCACACTGGCCAGAGTATATCTCTGAGTCATAGGTTTGACCACTAATCTTAAATAAGACAAGTCAATTAAACAAAAGCAATTTTAAGCAAACCTTTACATGGGAAAGCGTTAAAATCTATCTCTGACTCTGTGTATACTGATAAACATGGTTTGGTTTTCATTTCAGTGACATCTCGAAGGTCTTCAGCTGAGCTATTTAAGAGATATGTAAATGTTTTTTAAATGTGGCACTCAGGGCCTTGGTTTAGTGGTGAGCTTGGCAGTGCTGGGTTTACAGTTGGACTTGATGATCTTAAAGGTCTTTTCCAACCTAAAGGATTTTATGGTTCTTTAAACTCAACTTGAGCTTGTCTATTAAAGCTCTTAGAGGCCTCCAACATGAGAAGCACAAAAAGTGATGCTTCAGTGGCTCCTATGGCTTTTCCACTATTGTCCAGATCTGAAGAGTCTTTTCCATAATACAGGAACAATTTTGTGGCTAAGTAAATTTATTTGCCTGCATCTTCTATTTTCTTTCACTATCATGTTGTGTCTTTGTGTAAGTGCTTTTCTGGTAAGGTCTGTTGGTGGAAGCTGTTAGAGGAGATGAATTTCCACCAAGGAACTTGGCTCCCAAGTGCAAGATCCTTTGGTGTGTTAATGGTGCCCAGGTGAAGACTGCTGGAGTTAAAGAAATGTTTCATTTACTGGTACATCCATCAGAGCTGCACTGGGTGTTGATTCCTAAAACACTGTACCTTTACAAAGAATGAAAGAAGTCACTGAGATGTTGCAGTTCTTAGAAATCCCTCTGTGCTTTAAACAATTGAAAAATCAATGATGGGATAATGTGAAAGCTGAGGAGTCCAGAGTTCAGAGCGGGGATGTCTGAGATACACGGTCTGTGTCACTGCCTCAGCCGTGTGCTCATACAGAGGGTGAGACCAGAAGGCATTTTCCAGTTCAGTTTTCCTTCTTAAATGTAACATGTGATTGTTTATTATTTAATCTATGCTTTGCAGTATACAGGATATATAATGGGGCTGAATTAATACTGTGGCTGGAAAGTTCCTTTTTGGAATTTTTTTATCACTTCTGGACCTTTATTTTTTTTTTTTTTAACCTGGATTTAGTGATAACTTTTACATTTTCATCATATACTGAGGAATGGAGTGGCTTGAATGCGTGCTGGAGTGCTCACCCTGGGACCAGCAGGAAGTGATTTTCCTTTTGAATCCCTCAAAACTCCTGCTCCCAACTGAATTAGCTGGATGAGCCTTTAACTGTAGCCGAGTGTTTGCTTTCTCTCTCATCTGGACTGACTTTTCTTTTTAACCAATGTCATTGTTGATTTCTTCTCAGCAGATCTGTCCCTGTACAATTTCAATACAGAACACCTTCCTTTCCTCGCATTTCCAGCACCCTGTATGTCCTGTTTGGGCTTTGAAATCCAGGGGGTTTTAAATTTTCTTAGGACAATTTCCCCCAATACCCTTGCAATGAGTCTAGTCTGCATCATAAGTGCCATGTGCTAAGCAGCTAAATTGCATTATGAATTGGGGGAATAATTATCAACCATGGATTATGGCATTATTAACACCTTAATACTGATAACTCTCAGCAGTTCACAAGACCATCAAATGTTTTCTTTTTAATACTGTCAGATTTTTCAGCGAGCGCTGGAGATAACTTGACAGCCCCATAGAGTTTGATGTATGTGTCTGGAGAGGGGGAAGAAAAAAAAAAGTTGAGACCCTCCAGTCAAACCAATGTCTTTAATGGCTTCCCTAGATTAAAATAATCCCTATGGGAAATCCACTATGACAACAGTTCTTATACAGATTTTCCGATTTTCCAGTCACTGCTTCTGTGCCACAACCGTTCTTTGAAACTGTTTATGTTAGTGAAAGGCCACATTCTCAGAGCCTTTTTTTTCCTTTTTAAAGAATGTGTTTTAACTCCATTAAGAAGAGTTTGAAGTTCTCACTTTCTTCCTTGGGCATTAGTGTGCCTATTAGTCCTGCATCTTCTGGATGTTTGACAACGTGAAGAAATGTAGGGGTCAGTTCTGACTCTTGTATTAAAGGTCACCCAAGTGTTTGCACTTCAGTACAGTATTTATAACACGGGTGAGTTCAGCCCCTGGGGGGATTGAAGAATTAGGCTGCATGACAGAAGGCCAGGCAGTGACAGTGCTAAAACACGTTGCTGGTGTTGATTTAAAATCAAAACGAGCAGATTTGCAGTCCCGGAGTCAGGAACACTTATTCCTATTTAGCTGAATAAGTACAAACCTAGCCCTCAACAGGCTCTTTTCAAAAACAAGACCTGAGGCTGGAGTCTTAACACGGGGAGCTTCTTTAAGAGCCTAAGTTCATTCAGCACTTTCTTGCTGGAGGAAAAAGTGGTGATTTTTGGTAATGACAGGAATTTAAAGCTACTGAGGCAGTTTCAATCTGCTGGGTGGGAGAGGAAATCTGTGAGTGCGCGCGGAGGACTGGAGTATTTCTGTGGGTGTCCACTGAGACCCAAGATCATCTGTCTGTAGCACTGTTGTACTTAACCTTTGTACCTCTGCTTCAGGTTATATGCTCAGCCAGAGAGCTGCGAACATGAAGGAGGTCAGACTATTATTTGTGTCCCTGCCACTAAAATTCTGTTGGAACACATTGCTCTGGGCACAGGTCAGAGATTGTCAAATTAAAAATGAAGCTTAGACTTTTCCTGCTCAGTTGTGTGGGGCTTTTGACTGTTAGGTAGACGTTTAAGCAGCAGCTTCTCCTGATCCCAGTCCCATTTGGTGGTTGCAGGAATCAGGTTGATCCCTTTGTGTTCCAGCCCTGAGTGTCTGTGCAATGTGGAGCTCTGCAGCACTCTGAAGTATTTCCATTTATTGCAGCACCCTCCACTGGTTCCTCTGCCTACTTTGCCTCTCTGAAAGATTAATCCTTGTGTACGTCATGTAAAAAGCAGCCATTTATTCCCAGTTGAGAGGGATGGCTCAGGCACCGTGCAAATATTAGTGTTAAATGGAGAAGCCCATTTTGCTAAAAGTGATAATGACTAAAGACCCAAATTTGTGATCAAAGGCTGCATAGTATGAGGTACTTTAGATATGTAGTAAAAATAATTAGTTCAGCCTGAAGGAAGAGAGAGGTAGTGAAGAACGGTGCAGTGGACAATGATAGAATAGATTCAGAGAATGGTTTGGGCTGGAAGGCACCTCAAAGATCATCTTGTTCCAGCCCTCTGCCATTATCAGAAGCCTGGACACCTCCCACTCTATCCCAGGTTGCTCCAAGCCCCGTCCAACCTGGCCTTGGACACTTCCAGGGGTGGGGAATCCACAACTTCTCTGGACAACCTGAAATTCGAAGATCTCTTAGTCCTGTGGCACTCTTGTAACCAAATGCCTCTCTGGGTTAGCGATTTCTTTTGCTGTGGTGATGGATAAGTGAAACCAAACCACCTTCAGGGGGTTAAGCTGCAGTTTGTTGTGAAGCTTTGGAAGGAGAAAGTCAAAGTTAGCACAGTTTCGATCAGGGTCAGCCCTGGGTGTGGTGACCTTTCTGCTCTGACCACCACCCAGCTGAAAGTTCAGCAGCATTGACAGACTCTCAGGGGTGTTTACACGATAGGCTATAAAAACAGTGTTGCTCCAGCAAATTTTCACACTTCCATTTGTTTTAAGAGTTAGAAAAAAATAAATCAACATTTCAGAAATTCTTTTTCTCACAGGCAGGTCTGCCCGAATGAAACAAGCAGTCCCACAACTTTATTTTAAACTGCTTTTCCTGTTTCCCACACATTGCAGTCAGCAACCTTTGCCCAGGGCAGGATGACCGTTGATTAATATGGAATACCCGAGTCCTGCCTGTAGTGGTAGGGATGCTCCAGCAAATAGGATGTTTGTTCCACTTGCAGGCCAAGGAAAAAGGAATTTCTGGAATGATCTGGATAAAAAATAACTGTTTCTTTTGGCAGTCTTGCTTGGACAGTCCTTGAGCTGTTGTGTGGTGGTTCTATTTACACCAGGAAAATCCAAGCAAACAGGCTGCCCTGGGCTATCAGGATGGCTTAAGTTTCCAACATATTTTTCCTGCGTATCAAAAGTTTGGATCTTTGCCATGTAATCATTTTACAGAACCGTGAGTGGAAAGCACTCCAGTTGTGGTCAGTCTGTTTTCTAACCTCTCCAACTCCTGCTTTTCCAGGAATGGTCAGCACAGCCTCCTATCAAATAAATACCTCTAAATTTTTCCTTTCTTGAGTTAACTCTCTACAAACAACTGCCCCTCCTGGGCTGTTTTTAGTGCTTGCAACACTGTTGTGTTCATTTAATTCTCGCCCCTGTACAAATAGATAACAAGGACAAGGCTCTATACCACAGCAGCCATGAGAAATGTGGGAGAAAACATGTTAATGGTTTTTTGAATTTTGGAGTATGTCAACAGGCACTCTGCAGTAGCATATATGGGGATATTGTAGTTCCAGGAATCACCTCCAAGCTTTATTTACCAGGGAAATAGCAAAGGAGTTGTTCATGTTGCCCATAAACAGGTTTCCGGTGCTCCAGACAGATGTTTGTTCATTCTGTTTACATCATGGGGAAAACAAAAATGAAAGTCTAGGATGTAAATCCACAGATTTACATCCCTCTTGCTGCATTCAGACATGGGCAGCTGGATGGGAGAGCACAGAGCAGTGCTTTGGACCTGTGCCTGGCTCTTCCCAGCTCTGCTGTCCAGCCAGGGATGACCTTGGCTGAGCCGTGCTCCTCTGTGCCTCCATTTCCACGTGTGTGAAAAGTCAGTCTGTCATGATCCTGTTGGTTTTTTGTTTCTTCTTTTCAAAGTATTTTGACCCCTGCTGCTGAAAAGAGCCAGACACTCCTCTCCATGATTTACCCAGGTGCACGGGATAAAAGCAGGCTGCCTCGGAGGAACAGGCTCCCTTCTTTGGAGAGCACGGTGTTGCTGGAGGTGCATGACTGACTGAAGTGTTTACATCCTGGGCTTCTAAAGGAATATCTGTAGGCCATCACTTTGGGTTGAAAATTGATTTTATTAGGTGAAAATGAAAATGAACTGAAGAAATGAACTGCAAGCCACATTGCTGGGCTTACAAAACACGTTACCCAGCCTGATGTGCCCGGATGCAATGAATACGCAGAGACCACCTACTTTGAACACTCCTCTGATTTTCCAGTTTCTTTAAAGTCTAATAATATTGGCGATGCAGGATGAAAGCAATTGTGAAAAGTGAAAAAGTCCTTGTTTGCCTATCCTGTCATCTGGGGTCTGTTTCACTGAAGCTGAAAATGAAGGTAACTTGCCTTAATGCTGTAGGACAGCTTTTAGTCTAATTGAACCATGCTTTGGCCAGAACCCGGTATTGAGCCTTCAGTCTCGGGTTAATCCCTTTTATTGGCTTGGGTGCAGGTTATCATCCCTTCTTATCAAACAAGGACCCCTTTCTTCTCGCTCAGGATCAGAACTAAAAGCCAGTTGAGAAAGAAATGACAAATTCAAAGCTTTAAGCCTCCCCCCCTTCCCCAAAACCCACCCTGTGGACCCACGAGGTGTTGTGCGACACACACGCTTCAGCTGGGAGGCTCGGGTGCATTTTTGTTGCTAGGAAGCTCCTTCCCCTTTCAGCTGTGATTTTTTGGAGCTGCAGCTTCAAAGTGTGTGGACTTGGTTCAATTGTTTTGCCCAGCATTCTCCGAGCAGGATGTCAGATTAAATTTATGGGCAGTGCTCAGTATTTGAACACCTGCTTCAGCCTCCTCTGCTGGCACAGCTCTGAGCAGAGGTATGTCAAAGTCACCAATAGCCCGTGTGGAATGTGGGTCACTAATATTTTTAAAGGAAAATAAAGAGTGCTTTGGGGAAAAAAATGACAAACAGTTATTTTGTATGGCAGAGGTGGTCAAGCTCCTGGGTCACAATAGTCCTTTCTGACCTTAAACTCTGCTTAAGCTAACATGAGCAAAAATCCCCCACATTTATTAGCAAACTGTTTTACCATGTTTACAGGTCAAATCACCAAAAAGCAAAGAAAAGGTTACACTCTGCGTATTTTAAGTACAGGCAAAGATTTTAAAATTAAATAATATGAAATCCCTGACAAAAATTAACCTGTGTATACTTCTAATTTATCCTACACTGGGTTTTGAGAGTTACTTCTCAAAGCTACTTATTCTGGCATAGTATTGTTTAAAATTAGTGTAAAACTACCAAAAACAAACAAACAGACAAAAAAGATCCCACTTTTTTTCCTTCCATACTCAGTGTCTTGCTCATTTGAAACAGCTTCTACAGTGCAAGCAATATTTTAACAGGTTTTATGACAATAGACAGAAGGAGAAATTAGATTTATTAAAGGTGTAGTAGGGGATGAAATAAAAGGAGATCTTTATGAAGGCCTGGAACCGTGGTGCTTCCACAGCAGGGTTTCTTGCATTGTCCTATGGAACATCTGGTGTGTGGCTCTCAGAAAGAGGATCCTGAACTAACTGAACCACGGGTCTGATCCCGTTTGGCATTTCAGCTCCCCCTTGCACAGCCCAAACTCCAGCAGCCAACAGCAACTGGAGGTGTGTGACAGCTGTACGACCCGGCAAGTTTGTGATGCCCCTGGAAGAATCCAAGCCTTTGTTAGTGGGATGTTCAGCCAAATTCTTCCCATCCTCTGCTGTCTTGCCTTCAGAATGCTTTCCCTGCAGGCTCCGAAAGGAAAGGTTGCAACATCCTAAAAAACTTTCTTTCCCTCCATATTGTTCTTTGGGAAAAGCGTGGCGTGGCTGGGATGGTTTTTTCATACAAACCAGCCCAATGCCTGCTGGCCTGGGTATCCAAAATATAGTTTTATTGTTGTGGAAAGGCCTTAATGAGGAAGAAAAAAACCCTATTTAATAAAGTGCATCAAGTGCCCTTGGGAAAAATTAGCACACAATGACTTCTTGTGCCGCCAATTGAAACGGCAGATTGGAGTAGTGATAGGCTTTACAGGAAATATTAAAAAAGCACAGATGGCTCAAGTTTACATGTTTACAGTGGAGCTGGAACAGCAGCTAAAACCTTCCAGTATAGTATAATTTACTAGAAGGTCACAGACCCGGTGGTTAGGAATGAACCTGAAGACTATTGTAAACACACTGTTAGGATTTGTAGAGGTTTAATCCTGGCATTTTTCGTTCTTTTCTGCAGTATTAGAAGCAATTGGCTGCAGCATTAGTGAAAAGAGATACTTAAAGCATGGAAAAATGTGACATTCCATTGGTGAGTGTGGAGCTGAGCCGTTGCAGGGAGCTGGAAGGGGGTTATGCAATTGCTACTGTTACTATGTAATTAGAGGCTCTTTGGCACTAATCTGTGGGTCGGCTCACAACGTGATTAAAAAGAAATACTGAAAAATGTAAGTAGAAACAAGCTGCTTCTACTCAAAAGAGTATCTGCTGTGCCCCCAGAGCCCTGCTCCACAGCTCTGAGGGAGGCTGGCCAGGGAAGGATACCCTGGGGATCTGGGTTTATGGCCTTGCTCTGCCACCAGCTTCCTCGAGGGCCTCGGTCAAGCCAGCTAGGATGGTTTCTTATTTATAAGTAACTAACAAAATGTTAATCTATTAAAAAAACTATTTTCTTGTCTAAGTTTGTTGCACCTCTGGTGGGATCTGGTAGAAATGTGAGCACAGCAGAGAGCAGGGCACTGTGCAGGGATTCTTTGAACTCCCTGGGCAGACTTTTCATCCTCTAACTGCGACAAATGTCACTTCTTTCATTCTTCTTCCTGTATGTTCAGACTGTCAGATCTTCAGGATAGAAACTGCCACATTCCAAACTCAGAAAATGGATTTAAGAAGGCCTGTTTCAGGCTGCAGTGTAAAATGATAAGCTGGGATCACCAGCTAACTAACTGGAGTAACTGCCTTTAGTGACAGGTGTCCTTTAATGATGTGGTTTGTTACTCCAGCTAACTAACTGGAGTAACTGCCTTTAGTGACAGGTGTCCTTTAATGATGTGGTTTGTTCCCAGCGGAAATCAGCTTGGTCAATCAGCTTAATGACATTTTAATGTGGAACTGTGTCCTGCCTCCCCTGCAGTTTGAGCTATTTTGTGTCCTTAAAACGATCCCTAGCCCATAGAAACAGAACAAGCAGCTAATCTGGCCCAGACGCTGAGAGTAAATCTGAAGCAACAAAAAGCCCTGAACAAAAGTACAACAAAATCTGGCTCATGTATTTCCCAGTTTTCAAAGCACTGGGGAAAACAGTTCAGTATTGTTATCCCCTTCCAACAGATGGACTGATTGAAGCATGAAGAGGTGAAGTAGTGTGCCAGAGAAGTGATAAAGATTGCATTCAGAGATAGGTGTCTTGATTTCCCAGTCCAGTGTTCTGTTTTTTGGAGCAGAACCACTGGGCCGTGCTCTGTGCAGCCTTTGCATTTCCATGGATATGGTGGCTCACCTTGTGCAATTAAATGCCACTGATTCAAATGACATCATTCCAATTGCTGTCAGCCTAGGAGCAGCTTTCTTATTGTTGTTTTTTTTCTTGCACATGTACATGCGAATGTGAACGGCGTTATTTTCATTTAACAAGCTCCTGTGATATCGTTGGAATCGCTTGGTAGTTAAATCACGTCAAATTAAAACTGGCGGCTGCCGCCGCCTCATCACAATCAGCAGTACAATAGGTACCTTATTAACTGAATATTTGCTTTGCAGACATTTATCTCCCTCATCAGAAAGTTGACTTCACCTGGGAATGTTAAAATAGGTGAGTTGAAGCTGGAGTTCTCGGCTAATCTGGTGCTGATCTAGATGGCAATATCTCCGTGTGAATTTTACCAAATGAAACCCGCATGACTCACCCCAGAAAAATCTCAACCAATAACATGAGCTCATTAAACACAAATCAATCACCACAGCAACTAAAACCACAACATGGCAAGGAGTACTTCAAAAAAAGGGAAATTTGGGTGAAAGTGCCCACCGTACCCAGCTTTTCAAGCTGAGTCCAGTGCTGGTGATGGTTAGGCACTAGAGAAGATGGTGAGGACAAAGCCCATGGCAAGTGTCGAGGTTCTCTGAAAAATCCGCTTTCTGTTTAGCACAAAACCTTTTCTAACCCCTTGCAGCAGAACTCGCTTCAGGGGCCAGAAGTCTGGGAGCAAGCCTGGCAATTTAACACCTGGGGGCATTTTAAACCTCTCTACTTCTCCCCTGGAGATGGGGCATGTCTGGAATACTGTGTCAAGGGCTGAGGTCCCCGTGAAGAGAGAAGTGGGATGCAACACATTGTTAGCTTCACCCAGGTCGGAAGGAAGGAGTCCAGTTCCAGGGCCCTTGAGGTCGAGAGTCAAACACCCTCTGATTCCTGCAGCAAGAGCAGGAACCTGTGATGGTGCTGGACACAGAAGGGAGACCTTTGGGTTGAGCTCAGAGCTGCTTTGGCCTCATGCAGCCTTTCTGTGCCTGCCCTCAGCTTGTTCTGGGAATTCTGCCAACCAAAATTCCCTGATCACTGTGTGAGTAGGTTTTAAACATCTAGGGGTGTAGTTTGCCGCCATTTCTAATGGCCTTCTATGAATCCCAGGTGTGGGAGACATTTCAAGCTGAGTATCTTGCAGTTGAATAGGACTTGCTCTCTGAATGATCCCTTTGCCAGTGAGAATGATCGAGCAGGCACTGCAGAATGCCGTGAGCCAAAGCCAAGGGTTTGCTGGGTCACCATCATCAGCCCTGGAGGTTTTCATAGAATCACAGAGTGGTTTGGATTGGAAGGGACCTTAAAGATCATCTCATTCAACCATCTGATATGGGCAGGGACACCTTCCACTGTCCCAAGTTTCTCTGAGCCCCATCCATCCTGGTCTTGAACACTCACAAGGATAAGGAATCCACAACTTCTCTGTACAACCTGTGCCAGGGACTCACCACTCTCACAGGGAAGAATTTCTTCCTAATATCTAATCTAAACCTACTCTCATTTTGTCCACTATGTGTTTTTCAATACTCAGTGAAAATTGAGTTGATCTGCCTGGGATTTATTTGGTTTCTGTTTGTGGATGTATGCGGGGGAGAAGCAGCTCGATGATCTGCTGTGATTCTCCTACTCACTTCCCTGTGAGGGGAGAAAGGTGATGTCCCATGGGTGACAGTTCCCCTCGCCAAGGTCTCCTTGTGTGTCCGAGACCCATTTCCCAGTTGGTTACCAGTGGCTGATGTTCACAATATGCCTGAGGCTGGAGAGCTTCCGCACTGGTGGATGCAATCCTCGTGCCTGCAAGAGAAGGAATACAGAGACAGGATTTATGTTCCAAAACTCACAGGGAATGACAGATCTACCAACTGCAGTGAGATCCAGACTGGATCATGCTGAGGCCACTGTTAGGTGGTTGTGAATCAATGTATGTGACAATATCCCAGTTTTGCAGAGCTGCAGTTAAATGACATGCACTCACATCCATATTTTAATACACAGACACACTTATGTAAGCCCATAACCCTCTTTTCCTGGTAGCAGCAGCTTTAGTTTATAGAAAGAAGCTGAATAGACAGACCCTGTCCATCTCTAGATCCATGTGTTTACGTGGGCCAGAGTTCCCAGTGATGTAAATCAGTGATAGCCGTTAAATTCAGTGATGGATATGAGCTGAGGCTGGACTGTTTCTATTTACAGCACAAGCCCTGCTGTGTTTTGTGTTTTGATAAGAACCTAAAATAAATTACAGGGGGAAAAATAGTTGAAGTTGCTCAGCAGAGAGAGCTTCTTAGGAAGAAAATACCCATGTTAAAAGTGCTTTAATTCCTGACAAGAAAGCGTAACAGGGAAGCACTGGGATTTGGAACTGACCTCAGCAAATTCAAATGAGAAGTAGAATATTGTGAAAATATAATGTTGGTTAGAGGGAGATAAAATAAACTGTCAAGGGGAAGAGTGGGCTCTCTGTGTGAAATGGTTTCTTCTTCAGAAATTAATTGAATTTTTTTGGAAAATACACTCAAGCCAAAAGTAAGTTAGTGGCATACACACAGAAAACTTGACCTATGTTAAACACAAGATCAGCACTAAACATTCTAAATCATCTCTTCTGACCCTTAATCTGGCCTATGAAATTCTACTGTGTATTTACATAAATCCTGGCACAATGAGTTCTTGACCTCAGCTGTAACTTGATGGTATAATAATTATTAATAACAGAAATACACTGTAATAAATTTGGAAAGTGAAAATTTGTCTCCATATATAAGAATGAAAAAAGAATTCTCAGTGTTATTGTAGGTATGAATTCAAAATGAGATCGTTCGCCTGCTTTATACACTGGCGAACAAGCCACTTCAGAAATAAAGGACACTTCAATTCAGCGTAATTTTGGAAGTGAAAGCAGAGAAATCCATTTGTGGCCCCACCTTTAAACCAGTCTTTTCTCACAAGGATTTGATACAGTATAAAAAAACCCCTCCCTAAATTCAAATTAGACTTCCAATCAATGTCCTCAAGTTGTCCCCATGTAGATGAGTCTGTGGTCATGGTACTGCTGCTTGTGCCTTGCAGAGTCTCCACACCAAAGCCGTTTCCTCACCTCTTTCTGGTGATGATAACTCTGTCCTTTATCTCCAGATGACTCTTACACTAAATGCAGAATACGTTAAATTGGATCCCTCTCCGTTTGGATGAAATTTATTACTTCAGGGCTTAACATTTCATCTTGGCTTATGATTAGGAGGATGAATGCTGATAGAATGTTGTCTTCATTCTCCAGGAATGCCAGAGAGGTGAATACAATGTCTTGCTGAGCACGGTTTAGACCACACCAGTTGTTGGTGCTACTTCATGTGCGTGTCTTTTTAGAGAAAGAAATCTACTGCTGGAAGTACCCTTGTTAAATTAGGGACAGAAGCATGGCAAAGGGACAGTGGCACAGGGTGGGTAAAAATCCTGGCACTGGGTGGTCTGCACCTCTGGAATTTACTGTGGATTTGCTCCAGTGTGGAATTAGTGCTTGCAGGTATAGCTTGGATGATTTAAGGTTTTTATATTGGTGTTTCAAGTTTAAATTCTCTTTCTGTCACAAACTTCCTGCGTGAAATAAGAAATGTTAATCCTGCCCACATCCTGTTAAAATTCCCTAGAAACTGGCTGTCACATCTACGGATACTGTTACCTGGTTTGGCCAGAGAAGATGATCTCCCACCATGTGTGCAGTGCCTAAAAGATGAGACCATAAAGAAAGGGACTCTCAGGTGATCTGCCCCTTACAGCTCTTTGTGCTTGTGGCTTTCACTAAGGAGAGAGTATCAGACTAAAATCCATGTGAATAAATGCATCATGTCGGGGAAAGGAGAGGGCTTCGGTTTTCCCTTTTTCCAGCTAAGGCAAACTCCATACTGGCTTCAGAGAAATCACACTGGCAACAGAATTGTTCCAGAGGTTACAGACAGGTAACACTGGTGGGCTGCCATAGCTGTGAACTTCTGAGTGTTTTCTAAAGCAGTTCAGTGCCTTCAGCTTTCAGAAGGAAATTCTGCTACTCGCGTTTCCTGCGAAGATGTTGAAATGTCACCTTGAATACTCAGTGATCAGCAAATATCATCCGTTTTTCTGGCCCCAGTTTATCCTGCATTATATTGCCTTGCTGGATTATATTTCACTACTTCCTTTAGAAGAAGTCATATTAACTTGTCTCAAGAGACTGGAAAATTCAAGAATAAAATTCCTCTGAGACTGTTTAATGCAAAGGCACCATCTGTGCCTTTGGCTCACAAATTCACCAATTGGGAATGCACAGCTGGGGGAGTCTCCTGGACGAACCTCACTGCCTGTGCACCCTGGCTGTGTGACTGCTCTCCAGGTACCCGCCAGTGGCCAGAGACAGAATCTGGGGTTGGAGGGACTTGTGATGGGACTCGTTGCTCTGTTCCCACATTGGCACCTGCTTCCACCTCCACGTTTACTGTGAGGATACAGCCGGGGTGCTCTGTTTCCCTAAAAATGCCTCTGTGCAGGCAGTGATGATGGGGTTACAGGCGTTGCTTTAATGATCTCCCCTTGCAGTCCCCACTGAGGTCCCCACGGGTGCTGTACAAGTCTCTGCAGCAACGGCCGTGGAGCCAAAGGGTGGGGTTTTCACCTTCACCTGAAGATTGGAGAGGAGAAGTGCTTGCACCACGAAATCCCTCAGACACTCATAAATCTCTCTTTCCCAATAGACAAGGCAGACGTACAGTGGGAAAGGAAAACAAATGCAAAGAGGAGTGAAGGGATTTGCCTGCTGTCACAAAGCAGTTCTTGGCACAGCTGAGCATGGGATTCAGGGGCTTGTTTAGCCTTTCTTCTGTGCAGTGGACAATTCCTCCACTCTACCACTATCCTTTCATGGAAATGCTCTAGTAGAACCAAATTATTTAAAAGCTTTAATTCAAATACTCCTTCTCTCCAAGCACCAGGTGATGACTCAGAATAGTAAGCTGTCATTTCCATCCCTAAATCCTGCATGTTCTGGCAGTTCCAATATGAAACACAATAGCTTGGGACAAGTAGTTACAGTGATTCCCATTCTTGACCACTTTTCATCACTTTGGTGATCAGAGATGCTCTCTTTAACCCCAGCTCAGCCTCTGAATATTCCCTGCTCTCTATAACAGCATTTGGGGCTGCTGAAGCTGCTTTGAAGGCATGATTGAGTTAAATCACCTATAAATCCTACTTGACACAGTATCTATTTCAAGGTAGGGAAATATACACTTAACAAAATCGTTCAGAATCATTAGCTGGTGCTGGGAGAGAGGAAGTATTTCAATCAAAGCTTACAAGCATTTTGTCTTACATTAGCTTTTGACAAGACCCCAAGGGCCCAACTTTTGTCTTTTTAGTGTCAGAGACATCACACAGGACTCAGAAGTCAGGATGAAAAATTCACTTATAAGAAAGATTTCTCAGAAATCATTGATGCAATTGAATAGATGGAATTGGAGACATTTAGTTCAGGTAAGTAGTGGCCGGATGTGTAGCTCCAGGGAGGAAGATCTTAGTCCGTATACGTTGCCCATATATAAAGTAGACAGATTGTAGTTTTATCAGGAATTCGTAAGAGTTACCAGCTCTCAGTCATTGTGTCCTGGTGTTAAGTGAATTTAGAAGCCTGCAACATGTATTTTTACTATTAGTTCATGAATAGTTTAAGGCCATTGGATACTCTTTTTTGACCTTCTGAACAGCAGCAGGGAATCATTCTCCCCAGGTGATTGTGTGATGAAACCAGTAACTCCTCTTGAAAAGTGAGCATATTTTTAAAAGAACTGCGATTTGTAAAGATATAATCAGAGGGTTTGCCAACAAATCACTGTTTCTAGGTGTACGATTTTGGGGTCAGCACCTTTGTTTTGGTCTAGTGTACCGTGCTGAGCCCTCTGGTGGTGCTCAGCAAAAACACCCCTCGGTGCAGAGGCTGCAGGAATCAGCCGAACTCCTCGCTGGTGTAATGGCCTTGAGGCAGGTCAGGATGCAGCAGGAATGAATTGTGTCTCTTTGACAGAAGTGAGTAACCAGCACTCTTGTGTGCCTGGAAGCACCTGGGTGTGCTGCTTCTGTCTGACTCAAACAATAGCTTGGGCACAGGAAAGCTGTGCTGAGGGAGAGGAGACGGACCCCTTGTTTCCCTTCTTCTCTTAATCTTCCTTGTTTAGTACATTTTGAAAACATCTTTGAAGAACCTTGCAGTTATCACACAGCTGTCATGGAGCTGCTCTGAAGTTCCTTCTTAGCCCTGAGTATTCGATCTGCTGTCATTGCTTCACTGTCAGACTGAGAACGACCAAAGCAGATTAATTGTCCTTCTTTTTGGTAGGATCCAGCTGAAAAAATCCATATGTGGTGCTATCTGGGGATACTTTCCTATGCCTTTCTTGTGGGGAGGAACTAATTTAAGCATGACTGTTACAGATCAGTATGCACCGGTATCAATGTGTGAGCTGCAAGGAAGTCTGAACACGCTGCTGCTGCTAGACTTGTTTGCCATGGAGAAAACTGGAAAGAAGGAAGTTGGAAGCAGGGAAACAATAGGCTGGGGAATGCTGATGACTGAGAAGAGATGATAAAAACTTACATCAATGTTTCATGCATGCAACTTTATGTTGAGTTTGCAGATTTGGAAGTCTTGCCGATCATAACACTGCACCCTTCTGTCAAACAAGGGCAGAAGATTTGTCTTAATCTTTGCTTTGGTACCTTCGGCACCACGCAGTGGGGTCTAGTCCCTGCTCATTCTCTGCAGTGCCCAGAGCTCCTCCATTGATTTGTTAAAACCGTCAGTAAAACATTTCTCTTCTCAGTGCCACATTTGATTGTATCACGAAGAATTTGGATTATGTGCCAGGCAAGCTGTTGATGTAAGACACCCCTGTGCACCTGTCCACTTAGAAGGTTGATCTTATATTGGTCTTTACTTCAGGAAGTGGCTGCTACTAATAATTTATTGGGTGCTGACAGCCTGTTCTTCGCTGTCCAAAATACCTCCTCCCTCCAAACACTGCGTACTGAGTAAGGCAGACAGTGCCCTATAAATCATGATCAAATACAGCCATGCTGCGGTGATTCAATATGTGATTCATTTAAGGTTGGAGGGGAGGAGGAGAGATGGGAAAAGATGGGATAAAAGCACTTTTCCTGAAGAATGCAAAGTGTAGATCACAGATTATTTTCAATTAGATTTGCTGGCGTGAGGCTTATGCATGCAGGCAGGAACTGGTCGTCATGTGAACTGTCTGCTTTATTCACTGGAGCAATGCTTAGATGTCCTTCTCAGGAGCTACTTAAAAAGCAGGTCTGTTTATCTGTAAAGGGAAAAATTATACATGTTGCTCTGCTTTTCAGCCCTAAGGTTATGTCTCTTCTCACCAAGTTCTTGCTAAGCATTTGTTCTTGAATCAAAAGATACTTTCAATTGATGAAAGCAATTAAATGATTTGACAGTGGCTGTCTGTGTTAGGTCTGTCTTTAAGGATTTTGGTGTCTCAGAAATTCTACACTGAAGGTTTCTGATGTGTGTCAAAGAACTTGATTTAAACTCCGATTCTGGGGCAGGGTGTGTGTGTAATGACACAGGAAAGGAAGTCTGTCTTTCAGTTCTGCTGTCTGAAGAGGTGTTCAGAAGATTCCACAGCTTTTGTCAGAGTTGCTTTCTTGTGTGAATGACTTACAGGTTCAAAGAGCTGCTTACACAGACCTACGTCTGAGCGCCTGCCCTCCCTCGGGAGCGTCAGCCCAACCTCTGCTCACGGCAACCGAGTGACCGCCCTGGGAAGTACAGAAACCCACGGGACCACTGTGAAAGACCCTGCACAGCACAGGAAGTGCAAGGCTCCACGTTTGACCCCAGGTTGTGTCCTGGGAATATTTTAACCCAAAGGTGTCCAGTTCTGGACAGATGTGGAAACAAGGTACAACATTACCAAGCCTGGGGGCTGTTCTGCTGTGGAAAGCTCTGTTTTCTCACAGGGTAGGAGTCCCTTGCACACTGTGCTGCCGTTTACTGGGAGTAAAGTCTTTTAAGAGCATCAGCATGATTTGGGAATCTCTAGGTTCTGACTGACATATGATAGTAGATATTACTGCCCTTGCTCCTCTGAGGGACAATTGTCGTCTCCAGACAGCAAGACCTGACCTACTTGGAATTGCCACTTTTTGCAGCCTGACATGTTCAAGTTTACCTGTAGTCTGCTGTCTTGGCTTATTTTTGTGTGCCAGCCTGACAGTCAAGGGTCGTGGTACATTTGCTCTCTGCCAGCTTCTGTCCGAGCCCCACACTCATCCCCTTGCTTGTCTGTGGGACACTGGGCAATGTCATATAACAATGTCCCCATGGCAGCTGCTGGCCCGTCGATCATCCTGACTGATGGGAATGGCAGCTCCTCTGGATCCCACTGTGGCTCTGTGGGAGGCCCTCGGCCCCCTCTCCCTTCTGTGCAATCACCAGGGAGCCAGGGAGTGGATTCTTGCACCTCCAGGGCTATGGCTGAGCTACAGTTCTAGAGTCCAGAAATTCCCCTCTGCATTTTGGCCATCAGGTGCCATGCAGGTGATGCGTTCAGCACACCTAGATGGACAAATGGAGCTTGTCCACAGGCTCTGCCAGGGCCCTTCTGTACAGGTGCCAAGCAGGAATCTGCATCTGTGCTTCAGTTTGGATCGTGCTTGAGCTTAAAAAGGGAATCTTTCTACTACCACACAACAGTTCACGTCCCAGAGCAGTCCTGCATATAAGCCGTAACATCTGCACATAAAGCTCTAAACATTGACAGGCACCCAGTTCATGGGTTAGGCTTAGGGATAGAGTAGATCTCAACACTTTGTTTTCCTGGATCCTCTTGTATCACTCCACAGTATCTGCTGATGTCAATGTAGGCTTAGGCTGGTCTTAAGGATGACTTTGGCCTGCAGTAATCCCTATAGCCTAAGGTTATTTTTAAAATAGGATCTATTTTCACATGTACTCCAAAGCAATGTTGCCTGTCATAAACGGTGAAAAATCTTCACAAAATTAGATAGTAAAAAGATAAAAATCAAGAGCTTCCAAATTCTCCTTGCTAAATCAGGACACAGACCTGAATGACTCAGAAAGACTGGATTCAGCCTCCCATCTCTTGCACCGTGTGTAGTATTTCACAGCAGCACATCCATGGTGGTTCTCAGGTTACAAAACTGCACTGGTAGCACCTGCCCCGGGCTTGGGGCATACAACAGGTACATTCCTGCAGGGCCAGGGGAATCTCAGCTGGTATCAGGGAGGCTTTTCCTCAGGGATAGCACATCAAAGCATCACCTTGACCACAGGCACCATTTTGGGCTGGCAGGTTCCTCTATCCTTGAGAGGGCAGCAAGGCTTTAGGCAGGGCACCTGTCCCCAAGCCTGCCACCCTTGCACAGAACGAGGGTCATCTAAACCAGTCTTTCACAAATAGGTGAATTCCCAGCTCACCAAACTCAGGCCTGTGTCAGTCATCTGTGGGGTGGAGGGACCTGACATTATTCTGTCAGGAAGTTGACCAGACTTCCCTGCAGCACTATGGGGAACCTGTGCAAAACACACTGGCTGCCTTTGTGGCTGTGGGTGGACAGGAGTCCCCAGCATGAATTGTCCAAAGTCTTCCAGCAAGGGAGCGGGCTCCTTCGAATTCCAGGCACAAGAACAACTCTGAAGTGGATGGTTTTCATCTATGAGTCACTGGCACATGTCAGCTCGGGTTCCTCTCCCATCCCCAAAAGCTTCCTGGTAGGGAATTCTAGCAGCCTGCCGAGTATTGCAGCAAACCAGGGAAAGGTCAGGCACCGCTTGCGTTCCTCACCTACACATGCGACGTGTAGCAACAGATCCCAGCCTTGTGAATTCCCAGCGCTCAATATACTTGTCAATACACATTTATTCTCACTAGATTTGGGCTCATGGTCTAATTAGGATTTATTAGCAGGTAAATGATCTTCTTAGCAGAAAATACAGTCTAAACTGATGAGGGTTTTGTATAAACACATGTGCACACACAGAGGTTTCTATAAGGTTATTAGCCAAGTTCTTGCTGTAGAAGCCAATATGAATATCTTTCCTAGTGAATCAGACAAAGGAATGGATTATTTTTCTTTTTATTAATGAAAATATATTTCCAGTTGAATTTATTTGAGTGTCACTGGTTATGAGTATCAAGATAATGGATGTTAGAAAACCAGGCGTTCTTTCTGCAGTCAGAGCCTCAAGATGTGCTTCGGGGACCATTTCTTAGTCTTGTGAAGAACCGTTGAGGTGGTGAGGCTGCTGGAGCAGCCCATCTGTAGCTCCAGGAGCACGAGGTACGCTGTGTTTTGGAGCATGCCTGATTTTAGGGCTACTTAAATGACTTAAAAAAATCATGAGGTGTCCCTGGACAGATTTGTGCGGTGAGATCCCTCCGTGCGCAGGAGGTGGGACAGGTTTGGAAGCATTCCATGCTCTTATCCTTCTGCATAACCCTTCCTGACTCATGATGTGGGTTTGCCCTTCAGCACTCAGTGAAGCAGGCAAGCCACCAGCAGTTCAAGTTGGACCATTCCCATTGCTTTAGCAGCCCATCCCATGGACCTTTTGCATGTGGGAACAGGAGGGGAGATGGTTTGGGATGGGAGAAGGGGTGGGTCAGTGAGAATGGCTGCTTATGTGTGTTCTACACAAGAGAAATGCTTCTCCTTGGCAGGGAGGAGGAAGGAAGGAGGGAAGGAGGGAAGGAGGGAAGGAGGGAAGAAAGGAGGGAAGGAAGGAAGCAAGGAAGGAAGGAAGGAAGGAAGGAGGGAAGGAAGGAAGGAGGGAAGGAAGGAAGGAAGGAAGGAAGGAAGGAAGGAAGGACCTCGCTGTTCCTCTGCTAAGAGATGAAAGAGTGTGCAGGAATGTTCCTGCAGCGGGAGTGTGACTGCCCGTGCCGGTGAAGTGCTGGAACAGTCCCTGGTGAGGTTTTGGCTGCACTGCCCAGCGCTGCCCCGGGTTGGTCTGGAGCAGGGTCTGGCAGCAGCCGTGTTCCCAGGGCTGTCCCCAGGGGCTGTTTGCATCCAGCCTCCCTGTTTTGAAGGTTAAGGGTGTTTACTGGCGAAGACTCCCGCTGTTCCATGCCAGCTGGCCTCCATGGCCAGGAATGTTCCCAGGCACACTTCATTTGCTTGTACAGATATAAGCTAATGTTACCAGCTATCATCTGTCCCTGAATCTCTCAGCACGGGGCTGGACTGGCTGGGTGCTGCACACAAAGCTTTTGCAGCAGTGCCTTCTGCTGCACAGGGTGTTATGGCTCGTGTTGCGCACATTTGAATCGGGTCAGGTTGTCTTCACTGAGAACTTTGTGTGAAGGTCATAGGGTTTGTCCGCAGCTTTGTCCCAGACGTGTTCCTGCTGTAAGGGCTCCAAGCAATGCTGCTTTTGAGACTTTAGCAATGAACCCCTCCTTTATGGTTGTGCCCTTCAGTTCATCAGCAGTTCAGGTTGCCTTGCTGCATGTTCTTACTTACTTCTCATTAACACTAAGTTTATTTTGGAATTGGTGCTTTCAAAAGCAGGAATCCCAACCCAAATGAACCGAGTGGAAAATTCACGCTGATTCTATATGGATAGGATTTTGCTGCAATTTCCTGTTACAGAATCACAAAATGGTTTGGGTTGGAAGGGACCTTAAAGATCATCTAATTCCCACTCCATTGCCATGGGCAGGAACACCTTCCACTATCCCAGCTTGCTCAGAGCCCCATCCAACCTGGCTTTGGATGCTTCCAGGGATGGGGCAGCCACAGCTTCCATGGACAATCTGTGCCAGAGCCTCACCACCCTCACAGCAAAGAATTTCTTCCTAATACCCAGTCTAACCCTAGTCCCTTTCAGTTTGGAGCTATTGCCCCTTGTCCTGTCACTCCAGGCCCTTGTAAAAAGTCCTTCTCCATCTTTCCTGTAGGCTCCCTTCAGGTACTGGAAAGTACCCAAAGTCTTATTTTCTCCACGCTGCACAATCCCAATTCTCTCAGCCTTTCCTCAAAGGAGAGGAGCTCCATCTCACTAATCATCTTGGTGGCCTCCTCAGGACTCTCTCCAACAGAGGTGATATCCATCAACCAACCCTCTGTGTTCCTGGTTATTTTATTTTAGATGCATTTCTTGTAGTCTTTCTAGTTATTTTCTTCCAATATCTCTCAGCCTTCCGAGTTCCACTGTATGATTTTTCTCTTCCTTCTTTGCTGTTCACAGTTCTTTTCCTCTCCTCATCCCCAATCCATCTCTTTCTCTAAAAAAAATCTTTGAACTTTTTTTGCTGTAGTTACTGAAACTGTGTTTGCAGAAGTTTAGGGCAGCAGAGATCACAAAAAATAACAGCTCTAGTGGAAAAATAGAATTTTTGCATGACAGCATCTCCTTTTGGATCAATAGCAGTGAGCCATATGTCAGAGTGTCTAGATGGGTATGATTTCCTCATTAGTGATCTGGAAGAAAATAGAATATATTTTAGGATTGTCATCTGCATTCTGTTCAAAGACCACAAGGATGCTTCAAAGACATAATTTACGGTAAGCTGTTAGTCATAGCTGAGACAGTCACTGGATTTTGTGATGTGGGAGTGATGCTGATATTTTGTATATTTTTTATTAGGTGTCCGTAATTACACCGTACTGTTGACCTCTGTCTCTAAGCCAAGGCAAACCAGACATTTTGGCTTGTTGTAGTATAATTGTTGGATTTAATTTTTAATTTTTGTAACCTGCACAGTGATGTCACCCACAGATAATGTTGGGGCAGCCTCTTCCCTCAAATGCAGTGGGATATTTTGGGTAGTTGGAAATAATCACCAAGTCTTGTGTTCTCAGAAGAACTGCTCAACTTGAGGCAGGTGACTGACGTGAAAATAACAGACTTTGAGTGATTTTGCAGGAAATAAAGGAGAAGGGAGCCCTCCATGGTCTTTAATACTGTTATTTATATAAATGATGAAAGACTGTGGGTTTGAAGGCAAAGCCTGATTTCTCCCTGGGAGCTGAACATCTGAAATGTTTATGGTATTAAAATCCGTGATTGCTTCTTCTGAGCAAGTTTCACTTGGATCCAAAGTGGCAGTAGTTCAGAACTGCTGCACTGCCCTTGCTTTAAATTCAGATGTTATATCTAGCTAGCTACATCTATGTATAATATATATCTCTATATGTCCATTTGGATCCAGTTTTCTAGCCCGAGTTGGTGGATACAGCTCCTCAGTAAAGACAGAAGCAATTTCAAAGCATGCTGCAGTGCACATCTCGTGTATCTCCTGAAGAGATGCATTTCATTCTCCTCTGGACTATCAGCTCCACAGCCCAATTAGCCACCTCTTAGTGCTGCCCAATGCCAGGCACCCATGACAGTCGGTCGCTTACCCTCCCCTGCCACAACTGGGCAGCAGAGAGGGGAAAAAAGGGTTAACGAAGGCTTCATGAGTGAGATAAGGATTGGGAGAAAGAAACACTTCAAGGGCGAAACAGGCTCAGCTTAAGGTTGCAAAGTGACTTCATTACAAAAGAATCAGAGGAGGATAATGAGAAGTAAAAGAAGCCCTTAAAACACCGTTTTCCCCCAGCCCCTCCCTCCTTCCCACCGACAGCGCAGGGAGCCAGGGCATGGGGGTTTTGGTCAGTCCATCTCCGAGATTTTCTTCCATTGCTCTGGGAGAGAAGTCCATCTTCTGAGAGGCCGTGGGGTCCCCCTCACGGGAGACAGTTCTCCGTG
>VWPU01016235.1:0-78817 GCA_013398955.1 Callaeas wilsoni
TCACTGCAAATCTTGCTGTGTTTAACGCACTCAAAGTGCATCAGTGGGGTTTTCATCAAACCCGTGTGTGCCACGCTTTCTTTGTGTCTGCAGGAATCATCCGAACCGCCCTTCCCAACATGGACAGAGAAGCCAAGGAGGAATATCACGTGGTGATACAGGCAAAGGACATGGGAGGACACATGGGAGGCCTCTCAGGGACAACCAAAGTGACAATTACACTTACAGATGTCAATGACAACCCACCAAAGTTCCCACAGAGTGAGTAACAACAAAATCCTTCTCCTATTTCCTTCTAGGAGCCGTGTTTGTGAAGTATCAGACATACCCAAGGCTCGAAGAGGCAATAAATAATGGAATATTGCAGCACCTGAGAATAAAGTATTAGTTACTCATCTTTTGCTGGTAGCATATGGAACTTTAGTGTCTGGATTATTTGCTCTGTGTTGCAAAGTGAGACATTTTTAGGGTCAGGATTAAATTGCAAACATTCCTGACCCTACACTTCATTTTTGAGCTACTGGGCCATGGTGTATGACTTATATGAACAGACAGACATATATATATATATATATATATATTCTTCAAAAGTTATATTTACCATGGCAAAACAAACTGAATTTAGCACCATTACATTTTTTATTTGTTAAAGTGTATTAATGGAGGTTAAATACAGCAATTTTTTTATACCTGAGCAATTTCTTTTTCAGTTATAAAATTAATCAGGGCAGACATTACCAGACTCAGCCTTCACAGCTGGGTGGAAGTACATTAATGGGCCCACACATCTGTTCTGCAGCTCATCTCTTCGTGGGTTTGGGGTTTTTTGAGTGCAGTGCAGACACCATCCCAGCCCTCCCTGTTTCTCCTCTGAGCAGCAGCTCTGACCCTGGCATTCCTGGGCTTGGCCATCCCTCGAACAGCTCTCCTTCCAATGCTGCAGCTTCCTGGCTCTCATGAAAGAGCTGAATGTAAAAATCTGTGTCAGCATTATCTACTCTTCAAAAAGGAAAGGACTAAATCCTAAAAAATCAGGTTTTACATACCTTACAGACCTGCCTTTCCACTCCAGATCATAACCTGGGACCCCAGGATACAATATTTTGTTAACTCCATCAAATGATGGATTTTTCTCTACAAATTCAAGCCCCTTTGCTGAGTGTTTTGCAAGAACATTTTAAATTATCAGAAATGCCCAAAAGCAGTTACTCTACTTCATCATTCACCCCCAGGTTAAATTTGAAGTGAGAATGCTTTGTAACTCAAACCCAGGGTTTTACCTGTCTGTATAAACAGCCAAATGATTGATATTTTTATTCTTATTTTCCTTCTTTTTTTTTTTTCCTAATGTTCATTGCTCAAGCTGTTAATGAGTTATGTGCTTAAATTTTGGGTTCTTTGTGACTGGAGTTAATGACCTATTTCAATGACATGTGGCAATTGTTTTTATGGCTAATGAGCCAAGTCCCTGCCTGGTGTAAGTCTCCTGATGTTCCTAGGGTGCCCACCGAGCAAAAAAGAGCAATTACAGAGGGGAATAAATTAGATTATTTTATTTTATCATCCCTTTTTTTTTCTCTCCAATTTATTACTGCTGATGATGTGGCATAAAATGCTGACATAGATTTATATATTTAGGATCAGGTTATCTTATCTGAACTCTGGAAGGGGTTGTGAAAGTTCTGGAATCAATAGTGCAGAAAGGACAACTGTTGGAGAGAGGTTTATCCAGGAACTGTGTTGCTCTCCTCTGGTGTCCCTGAATACCCAGGGAAACACTTGTGGGATGTTTGGGGATGGTTTTCCTACTGGAGTTTGCCATGGGAAACCCACTTTTGTTTGGCATGAAATCACATACAAATTGATACATATTCTCTGTGGTGTGAAATTTTAATTATCTTTGTTGCTCTACATTCGCACTCCAAATTCAAGCCACAGAAAGCAGCAGATTTATACTTTAGCCAGCACAGCAGACAGGATTTATCTAATTCACTGTATTTCATTTATGGCTCCTGAATGAATGGGCAGAAATGAGAAACAGGCTTGAAGGTCTTACCATGCGTCATGTGAGAGAGAGTTTGCCTTCCATTTCTGTAATAACATCTCTGCTATCAACGGTAACCTTGATGCCACAACAATTTCTGCATTCTGAGTGATTGGTTGTCCTTTTAAGCCCCCCTGAGCAGAGCGGTAACACAGCTGGGGTGTATCACACCGGGGAGGAGGTCATGTTTTATAGATTATCCATGTGGGTTAAGGTTTCACAGCTGACTTGCTGCTCAAAGCTCTTTAGAACAGAACAGAGCACAGCGTTCCTTCAGGGGGGTTGAAAATGCAAAAAACCGCCGTGTTTGCTCGGAGCTCCCAGGTTCAAGGAGCACATGCACTCGCGAGTGGAGAGCAGCCGGCTCACCCAGGGCAAACGCCCGTTCTCCCTGCCCCAGGTGTGTACCAGATGTCGGTGTCAGAAGCGGCTGTCCCAGGAGAGGAAGTGGGGAGAGTGAAGGCCAAAGATCCTGACATTGGGGAAAATGGCTTGGTGGCTTACAGCATCATCGACGGAGATGGCATGGACATGTTTGAAATCACAACCGATTATGAGACTCAGGAAGGGGTTGTGAAGCTTAAGAAGGTGAGTGATGCCTGCTACTGTGTGATGTTCTTTGTTGCTGACAGAATGTTTGGTAATAATGGATTACCACCTAAGCTAAAATGTTAGTAAATGCAAATTTCACTTAATTCGTTTCTCAAGGTGTGATTAACTCTTAATATTCCATTTCCCCATTAGCTGAATTGGAATGGAAGAAAATAACCAAGAAGAGTTACATAAATACTGTACAGTGGATTAATTGCACAAACTAAATGAATTCATAATAAAAAGTCACGGTAAAATACGATGCCATCAGCTTCATTGTTAATGAAGTTTTGCCTAGTGCTGATAAGTAGCAGACATTCACTGTTGCTTTATGTTCAGTCTGAAAAGCCTCATGCCCTATAGTTTGAATTCTTCAGCTGTGCATTGTCCACAATAGTGTTCTGAAGGAGTCACAGGCTATGGGAAAAGCAGCAGAGGGGATTTCACACGCAGCCCAGCAGCGGGAGCTTTGAAAGCGTTATCAAATTAATTTTAAATTGCAAATTACAGAACATAAATCTTATTGTTATGGAAGCATGATCATTTTGCCCTTTGTATCTTTAGAGCTATTTATCTCTCTTGGAGATAATCAGAACTCAAAGGAGAAGGCCTGGGCAACTTAACTTCTGGTCGGCCCTGCGCTGCCCTTTGGGACAGTCCCTCAGGAAGGGACCCAGAGGTCTCCTCTGCTCCAAACTGCCCTGGTTCAATTTCTATCTCTGTTCTAGAGGTGGGAGTGAATTTTTTGTGTGTTTGGAAATGTGGGTGAGCTGTCACTCCACTCAGTCTTTGGTGTTACCCTACTTTATGAATTGTGGTTGGCACCTGCGTGATCATTTTGAGGTGCAACCCTGCAGCCACTTCATGCCAATGCAGGTGCAGAGGTGCTGTGGCTTTGATCAGGCTCCCAAAAGGATTGCCCCATGGGGCATTATTCCACCTCCCCTTTGGAAAGTGTTATAAGTTCTGTGGTTGGAGAGAACTGCAGGAACAAAAGCACTGCAAACCCATATTTTCATATTTTCCAAACTTCATATTTTCCCCACTGCCTAAATAATTTAACTTATCTGTGTGCTATCTCATGGTGCACCCAAGAGCACTTCAAACCCCATCCACATGGAATGCCTGCCAGCCTGGAATAGATAAAGCCAGGCCTCTTGTGGGACCTTTCCTGTCCCTTGCACTTCTGCGCTGCCTGGAAGGCTGCATGGAGACAAGGTTAATTTTCCCACTACAGAGGATTTCCCCAGTGATACAGCAAGCAAAGAGCAAGACCAGGACTCTGTGGGGATACTTTGAGTGCCTTCCTATGCTGCTCCATACATAGAATGTAGCTCCTTCCATTTGAGTCTCTATGTTTTTAAATACACACATTTCAGTCCAAGCTTGTTGACAGATGCTCACATTTGTTTGATGTCATTGAACACTAGGGCGCTGCCTGCTGCTCTCACACCCTGGTTTTCCTCACTCTGGAATGCACTGTCTTCTTGTTTCTCACAGACCTTAGATTATGAAACCAAAAAGTCCTACAGCCTGAAGGTGGAGGCAGCCAATGTCCACATTGACCCCAAGTTCATCAGCAACGGGCCCTTCAAGGACACGGTGACAGTGAAAATAGCGGTGGAAGATGCTGATGAGCCACCGGTGTTTTTGAAGCCAAGTTACATTTTTGAAGTACAGGAAAATGCAGCATCTGGTACTGTGGTTGGAAAAGTACATGCCAAAGACCCTGATGCTGCCAACAGCGCTATAAGGTTTGCTGCATTTCCTGTTTCCTTCTAAGCTTTTTGGAATTTTTAGGCAAGTTCTGAAGACTGTGGTAGAGCTAAGACACCCGGAATATTGAAACTTTAACCATGCAGCATTGTTTTTATGCCTTTGTTCCATAAGCTGCCAGTTTCTCAAAGCCTGTACCATACCACAGCTATGTCTAATTAAAATATACTTAAGGGCATCTGTGGTAGACTCTATTCTAAATTGTATTTGCCAGAAATATCTTGTGCTGTTATCACAGCGTGGATTTTTCTCAGAATATAGAAGTCTGAGCTGTAGATTAGAGATTGGATTGAGTAATTGTTAAGTGTTAATTGTAAAGGACAAGCCCATACAGACCCCTACTTTCTGCAGTTATGTTGGATCATCTTGGAATCACAGAATCATGGAATGGTTTGGGAGTTATGTTGGATCTGCAGTTATGTTGGATCATCTTGGAAGCACAGAATCATGGAAAGGGAGCTTAAAGCCCATCCAGTGCCACCCCTGCCATGCCCAGGGACACCTTCCACTGTCCCAGGCTGCTCCAAGCCCCAGTGTCCAACCTGGCCTTGGGCACTGCCAGGGATCCAGGGGCAGCCACAGCTGCTCTGGGCACCCTGTGCCAGGGCCTGCCTACCTCCCTAGTAAAGAATTCTTGTATTATAAAAACCTCCTATGAGTTTATTTTTATTTGTCATGTTCTCAGTGTAACTTAAATTATTAAGATCTCTTTTGTGGATATACTTAACATTTCAAAGAATTTCAACGTGAAGTTATGAAAGTCAGATGTGTATAAAGCTGTACAAATGTGCAGAGAGTGGATAATATTTGATAAATTGGTATGATCAATTAATATTCTGAGTAAACCAAAGATTGGAAGACTTAAAAGATCACTATGATTAATATGAAACAGAAGAGAAAAAAAAATCTCAGTAGATATTTTTATCATGTTTTATCAGAGAAGAAAATAAAGAGTATATTAGGGCTTTGATACAGAGACTTCAAAGACCAGCAATTTTCACTTATTACAGACATTCTCGTGTACTGTTTTTCTAAATGTAGAAACCAACCAGGTGATTCTCCTTTTAAAAGAACACATATCTACCCTTTGACAATGATATTGAGGGCAACAATAGGTGTACTACTTACAATTATTTAGAAATAATAATTATATAGAACAAATCTGGATGCATGAAACTTCCAAGTCCTTCTTTCCTCTAATTACTGCCTTTAAATCTTCTTTAGATATTCAATTGATCGACACACCGACCTGGAAAGATATTTCATTATTAATGCAGAAGATGGCAATATCAAGACAATAAAGGCTTTGGATAGGGAAGAAATGGCTTGGCACAATATCTCTGTCTTTGCAGTTGAAGTCCGTGAGTATTTCACTGAGATGTTTTAGAATCAGTGCTACGAATCCTGTAATCCTCCAATTGTCTCAGTTTGATAAACTGCAAGAAATCTCAGCAGAAATACCTCAGCATATTTGATCTTTCCTTGTATGCAGCTGGGAATTTGTTTGCTTTGAGGGGTTTTCCTGCTTCTGTCTCATCTTGTTGTTGCTTCTCCCGCAGACAAACAGCACCAGGAAGCCAAAGTTCCCGTTGCAATCAAGGTCATTGACGTCAATGACAACGCTCCCAAGTTTGCGGCGGCCTACGAAGCCTTCGTGTGTGAGAATGCCCGGAGCAACCAGGTACGGCCTGCCCAGCACCTCCTGAGCCACCACCTCCTTGTTCTCACCACCTCCCTCTGCCCACTGCCACCCTGTGCCCACCACCCTCCCTGTGTCCACCATCTCTCCCTGCTCATCACCTTCTCTCTTCCCACCCCTTCCCTCTGCCCACCACCACCCTCTGCCCACCGCCATCCTGTGCCCACCACCTCCTTGTTCCCACCACCTCTCTGTGCCCACCACCTCCTTGTTCCCCCCACCTCCTTGTTCCCACCACCTCTCTGTGCCCACCACCACCCTGTTCCCACCACCACCCTGCACCCACCACCTCCTTGTTTCCACCGCCACCCTGTGCCCACCCCCCTCCCTCTGGCCCCCCCCCCCTGCTCACCACCTTCTCTCTTCCCCCCCCCTCCCTCTGCCCACCCCCCCCCTCTGCCCACCGCCATCCTGTGCCCACCTCCTCCTTGTTCCCACCACCTCTCTGTGCCCACCACCTCCTTGTTCCCACCACCACTCTGTGCCCACCACCCCCCTGTTCCCACCACCTTCCCTGTGCCCACCACCTTCCTCTGTCCACTGCACTGTGCCCACCACCTTCCTGTTCCAACCACCTCCCTCTGCCCACCACCTCCCCCTGCCCACCATTCCTCTGTGCCCATCACTCCTCTGTGCCCACCACTCCCTTGTTCCCACCACCTTCCTTGTTCCCAGCACTTCCCTGTTTGCACCACTTCCTCCATGCCCATCACCTTCCCTTTTCCCACCACCTTCCCTGTGCCCCCCACCTCCCTGTTCCACCCACCTCCCTGTTCCTCCCACCTCCCTGCACACCCGGCTGTTCCTGCAGGGCGTTAGCCCAGTTTTGTCCTGTCAGCTCCAATGAGAGGTAGGAAATGAACATTTGTTTTGAGGTTTTGGCCAGAAAGCCTCGAGCACCCAGAAAGGCACTTTATTTCTGAACTGCTGTCGGCAGTTATCCAGTGCTTTGTGCAGGGGGTGGTGTTGGCTGGGAGTACCCACCAGCACAGGGGCAGTGGAGCTGGCTGGGGGCAGCTTTCCCAGTTGGGAGACTGGTTTGGATATTACAGAAATACTCAGTGTCTTACGGGAAGAATCCCAGTGCAGTGCTTGTAGAGTTTAGCCAACAGATTTATTCCTGACAATCTGTGAGGAAGAGGGGTTAGGATCATACAGAAATACAGCTCTGCACACGACCTGTACCTTTGCAGTCGGTGCAGCAGTTTAAAAAGGACTTTCTCAGCTTCTGCTGAGCTTTCTGCAGAATTTTATTTAATGTATTCTGTTACCATTCGCATATATTTGTGTATCACAATGTAGAAGGTGTGTGCTTTTACAGCTGTTATTCGGGGGTGGTTAATGTAATAGCAAATAAAGATTGCCTGTTGTAGTCTGGAGTGTGCTCTGTGTTTGTAATTGCATATATTTGTATTTGAGGGAGATTCTGCTACTTTACAATTCTTATTCAAGGGCTGTCTCAGAATGCTGCCTGTTTGTGATGTACCCAGAGAAGGAGCTGTTTGTTCATTGAGTGCTTTTCTTTTACAGCAATTTATTACAATTAGTGCTGATGACAAGGATGACTCTGCCAATGGACCAAGATTTATCTTCAGTTTACCACCTGAAATTATTCATAATCCAAATTTTACACTCCGAGACAACAGAGGTTTGTGTGAAGATTCCCACTCTACCAGAATCCAAAGAAATGACAAAGTGAAACTAATGGCCAATGTAATGTCATGCAACAGCATTGTCATTAACTGTGGCAGAGTGTCTTTCTCCAAGATTTAAGGGAGGAAGGCAAAAACATACAGCTGAGATGCAAGGATGTTCTTGGGAAAGTGTGATGTTTGTTAACTCATTTGAATTTTCTTGAATGCATATTTTAAATTACGTTATAATACCCGACAGGAAGAATCCACTGTCATTTTATCTCCCACGAAGGGGATAAAATCACTGCCAAACACTCAGTAAATGGAATTGGCAGATCTCCTTGATTTAGAGAAACCTAAAATTAGCTGAGACAGCATAAATTGTTAGGCTGCTTGTCTTTGTTCACCACTGTGCTTGCCAGCTTTTGTAAATTATGGATCACAAGAGACATGGGCTAGATTCCCAATGGAATCCAATCACTGCCTGGTGCAGGAAATGAAACGGGGATTTGTGCTGTGGAACATACCTGGGTTGGGTATCTCAGGAGCTGGAGATCCTGATCCCCTTGCCAATTTTATATTCACGAAATAAAGTAGAGCTTTGCATTCAGATTGATGGTGAGATGTAAGAAATTTGTAAGCAAAAAACCTCAGGCCTGGGCGAGTGTCAAAACTCAATTGATCACAACATAATAACATCAGTGACCTTAACTTGCCAGAGGCTGAGGGAGCCAGAGAAGGGGAGTAAACAAACAAACAAAAAAAGACAGGTTTGGCCATTACACATATTTATTCATTTCATTATATTCTGATTCAATGTTCATTTTTTATTTCCCTGCACAGGACAAAAGCTGTTTCAGCTTCTAAGGAATTGGTTTTGATTAGCAAGGAAGGAAACTTGACTGTTTTCTGAAAAGTAAAACTCAGTTGAACTGGTTTAAATAATGAACCCAAGAGTGCCAGAAGTACAAAAGGCAACACAATCCAGATACACGATTTCAGTAAAAACTGTTCTGTTGAGGCACACTTTATATCTCTCTCCACATCTGAAGGGAGGGTAATTATCATCAGAGCTCCCAAACAAAATCTCTGTTATTCCTGACTGATCAAAGTAATGCTGTTGCCTAGTGCTTGACACTTGTACATACATAAGCAATTCATAAAGGAGCCAGTGCAGGGCATATATTTATTCTCTTTAAAGTAGTAAAACACAAGTTTTGAAAAATTCATGGCTGTATTTTTAGAGAGGAGTAAATAAGAATGTATCCTTTGCTTGAGACCCGGAGGCCAAGTTTCGCTAAAAAAATACATTTTATGGTCACCACGTCAAACTGAAAATAGATTAGATTTTATAATCTAGCAGGGGAAGCGTAGGTCAGAGTGGAGATGCTCTGATACAGCTGCAGGCAAGCGGTGTTATGGTTCCTGACTCCAGCCAGTCCCACTCATTCTTCATTTCCACACACAGCAAATTCATTACTGACAAAATTAACCCAGATAATAATGTGTTGTAGTTGAAATTATGATGTCAGTTTAATGTAGTGTTTCTGACAATACTGCAAATGTTATTTCAAGAAGACAGTATTAAGGGATTGAATCTTCCCATATAATTTTCTTTTTGGGAAATGAACAGTCTGAGGAAATTCATCCATTTCTATCCTTTCTTTCCCTTGTTTTGTTCAATCCTCAATGCAATGATGTTGTTAATGTAAGTATTTCTGTGAGGTGTTTTTAAGGAAGTTATCATAGAGCAAAGTAAAAAAGTTAAAATTCTGTGTACTTCCATATAAAAAAAACTTCTTAGGGAGAGTGTGTTAATATTTGCAAGTCAAATAATGTCCATGGTCATTCAAAGTTGGGTTTTTTTCCCTTCTAAATCTGAGTGTTCTGTAAGCCATGCCACAGCTTTCAGAGGGAATTGCTACTTTCAGAGAAAAATGGCTTTATTAACTGTGGAGAACAGTTAATGAAAACTCCAGTGTTTGGGCCTATTACAGAACTTTAAAGTGAATATGGTCCCATAATTATCATTTAATAGAGTTTCTTTTTACCAGCTCCTGAAAGTAATCACATATTGCAGTAATCCGAAAAAGCATAATCACGTTCTACATCCTATTAATAGCCCACTGTGTTACCAAGTCTTCAGCTGAGCCCATCTCCCATAGAAAACATGAGATAATGGCTTAGCCATGCTGGGATAAAACACAGAATTACTTTTGCACTGTTTGCTTGTATTATAGCTCATAAACAAACAGCACTGTCTGCCTGGGCTCTGCTGCCATTGAAGTCAGGCCTTCAAAAGAGCGGCAGAGGCTCGTGACACTTCACAGCAGAGAGGCAGATTTTGGGGAAATGGATTTCCTGCTTTTACTCCTACTGGGTCCTGTGCTGAGATGCCCTTTCCTTGGGCTCCCTCAGCCTGGCATTGATGGAAGGGCTGCAATCCCAAATTCACAAGATAGAGCTTTACACAGCCTGAAATTAAATTTGTGGCCCCCAAAAATCAGTGACTAAAATCCACTTCTTAAACACAAACACTTGCTTCACACTTTTTCAACAAGAAAATTTTGAAACACGTGAACAATAAAGTCACAGGATTTTGCCATGGATTATCCACAGCAATTGCCACTCCTGGTAAGGATTTTAGACAGCAAGACCCTTGAAACTGTTTAGTTTTCTGGCTGAATCAGCACTCACATCTGATATAGGTGATAAAGTACTCACTGCAATCAGCTCCTGTAATCCAGAATCCTCCTTACACAATCTAGGTGTTAACAAGCCCCCCGAAAACTAAGCCACATTTGCCTATGCACAGAGGACAAGTTGGAAATCATCAATAAGATTACCAGAGAAAAAGACAAAAATCAAAGGTCAGGGAGATCAATATAAGGATCACCAAGAAGTAATGCAATTTTAGCTTCTAATTGTGAAGATTTCATGGAGAGTACAGGAACCTTAACTTGCAACACCTTCGGATATTGGATATCCCAGGCAAAAATAGCTGGAAAAATGTGAAATTTTGGGAATGGCCTTGAGATGACTGTTCTTTTCCTTCTTGTGTTAACCCCCATTGTGTTCATTAGGACTGACAGTCAAGTAGTTCCCAGATGTGTTAAGTAATAGTTCTAAGCTGGTATTGACATTTAACTTCTGTTGGCTTAAAAAATGCCATTTTACCAGGATTATAGTTCTACTCCTGGGCCTTGAAAATAATAAAAAAGCAAGGATGAGAATATTAGCTAGGATTATATGTTATCTTTTATCTAGGCAAAAGAGGGGTTTTTTTCCTCTTATGGATATTATGTTTCTTCTAAATGTGAGAAGTGAACATAAACAGTAAAAGGAAAAGTTTAAAAAATGACCTTTTAGGCTTGATGTATTGTAGTCCTTTTAAAACTTTAGGCAGGCACAGTGATTGGATTTTACTTTTTAAAAATTTATGTTAAGCTAAAAATCACTTCCCATTAAAACAGATAAATCAACCTTTGGATCAAAATCAGCTTTGTTTAGTGTAAGTGACTGCAGTGGACCAGGCTAGTCTGTGTAATAGCTGAATAATTTGCCATCCTTTTCTTATTTCTAATTAGGAATACTATATCAGCTGACAAAAGGCAAGAAAAATAAAATATATGATAAAAAAATGTGTAGCCAAAGACTAAATGTACTATATGGTATTGCCATTCCTTCCACTGTGCCTTTGCAGCCTCGAGGCAGCTGTAGCTCAGCCCCCTGTTAATGTGCATACTTTTTGCCACAAGAATAATCTGCTCTATTGTGATTTTTCATTTGATGGAACAGATCTTGGTTCTCCCATTGAGGAAATGAATTATTAAGCGCATTTTAGAGGACTCTGTAGAATAGTTTTATTCTGGATCAATACATTAGTTCAAGTTAGCTGATAGGTTAATAGATATTGGATGTTGTATTTCTACTTGTACCAAATTGTTACGAGCCCCTTAATTTAAAGTTCTAAAATAAGGCTTATGTCATGCAGACATTGAGATCACCAAGGTCCTGTAAAAAATTGTGCCTCGAAGTTTAGATGGGGCATGTAAGCATTCAGGAGATTGGGAGGACTCAGAGACAAAGGGCACCTCCAAGAGCCACAAGTAATAAACAAGCGGATCTTTATCAGCCTCTCTGTCCTTAGCAAGTGTGACATTGTGCAAAGGAGAAGTTAACAAGCTGCTTTCTACCCAGTTGTCGTTTTTGCGTTTTTGCAAGACTCGAGACTAAAAAGAAACAATTGTGTCGTGCCCAGGTGACCGCCCAGGGCATCAGGGGTGTGGGCTGGCAGGACAGGGGCAGATATGGGGGATGTATTCATTTGGTGTGTAACAAACAGCTCCTACCTAAAATATTCATCCTTTCTGGTGTGATCTGCAGAAGTTACTGGGAGAGTCCTAAGAGGTGCAAACATCCCCCTCATCCCGTAGGCTGACTAAATTTAGGGGCAGTTTCAGACCTTGTCCTACATCCGGGCACTGCCTGCAAGGGTGGTTAACGCAAGGCAAGAACGCTTCTCCTTGGGTATAATATATTTGCAGATTTCCATGGAAATTGCAGTGATTAGATCATTATGAGAGGTTTTATGGTTTGCATTATTAAATTCTGGAATTTATGCTGACTCTTCAACAGGAAAACGATTAATCAGCAGTACCCTGAGGCAGCAGTAAAGTGGGTACCTGCGGAGGTGAACAGCCCTCCCTCAGTAGATAAAAGGACTGCTTTTCCCATCCCCCCCCTTTCTGTTATATGGTGAAAAATAAAGAACGTGGCAATCCAGGAAAGGTTGTGTGGAATAAATCTTCAATATAAACTGGCTTTTGGAGGTCTGAAAACCACAGATGTGATTGCTTCACTTTATTTACTTTGAGATGTTTACAACTGTTATAAACTTTGGTCCAGGCTGAGCCGAGAGAGGAGGAGCGCTGCTGGTGTTCCCCTGGGAGCGGGAGGCACGGGCTGCCTCAGCCCAGAGTGTCATCTCACACAGTCCCCTTTCCAAGGCTTCAGCCACAGGAAGTGTCCAGGACCATCCCAAATGTCCTGTGCTGAGATGGCAGCAGCTTGTTTTCTGTCCCTCGCACCATGGCAGGGCACCTCTCATGAGGACAATGGGAACAGAGTTGCAGAAATACTGCCACGAGTTGGACTCAGTGATGCCTGTGGGTCCCTTCCAACTCAGGGGATTTTTGATTCTGTGGTTTAACTCTTTCTCACATCCATGTAATTCAAAATGTGCCCAGACATGCTGTGCATGTATGACCAAGTTCTCTGAATTCTTTGCAAGTTTGGGTGAAAACCAGATTCTGATAGAACACTGTTACCTTCAGTGTTTCTTACTGAAATTATAAGGCTCGAATTTGCTCATACACAGCAAATATTGGCTTTTTTTTTTTGGTGAGAGTCTCATTATCACAGCCCATTTTGAGAGAGATCTCTGTCTACCATGCTTTTAAACATGACTCCAAGAACACATAAGAGAGACGTGGGTTTTACTCCTCCACTGAAAGCTTTAATTCTGGAAAGACACTAAAAGCAGCTCAGACAGCAATAAGAAGGTCCAGACATTTGGGTAGCTGAAAAAATATTGTGACTTTCTCAGAAAGTTACAGGTACTAAAAGGTGCTATCAGACAGAGATTATCTGTGTTCCTTGTGTTAATTAAAGAATTAAAACTGAGCGTGGTGCCGTATGAATTAAATACAATCCTGTAATTGCTCTTGGGTTGTTAGAAAGGCGACACTTTTTACTGGTTTACTGCAGAAATAATGCTAAAGCCCCTGCAAATTGCGACGCACTGCAGCGAGATAATTTCCTTTCCAATATTGGCTAAGAGCACGACTCTGTGGAAGAATTACCGACGATTCTCTCTCTTCTTCAACCAGATAACACAGCGAGTGTGCTGGTCAGACGGGAAGGGTTTAGTCGCCAGAAGCAGGACCTGTACCTTCTTCCCATCGTGATCAGCGACGGCGGCGTGCCCCCGCTGAGCAGCACCAACACCCTGACCATCCGGGTGTGCGGCTGCGACAGCGGCGGCTCCCTGCTCTCCTGCAACGCCGAGGCCTACGTCCTCAACGCGGGGCTCAGCACCGGCGCCCTCATCGCCATCCTGGCCTGCATCGTCATCCTCTTGGGTAAAATATGTTCTTTCCGTACTGCTCGTCTGGACTTGTGTTGAGAAAGTAATCCTGCCCTCAGCTCCAAGAGAGGAGGATCCTTATTTTTTAGCTTTTATTTTTATAGGGAGTGCTGATCTGCATGGCTGTGAGGGGCTTTGGGGTGACCTCACTGTGGCCTTCCAGTGCCTGAAGGGAACCTGCAGGAAAGATGGAGAGAGACAATTGCCAAGGGCTGGAGGGACAGGACACAGGGAATGGCTTCCCAGGGCCAGAGGGCAGGGTTGGATGGGATATTGGGAAGGAATTGTTCCCTGGGAGGGTGGGCAGGCCCTGGCACAGGGTGCCCAGAGCAGCTGTGGCTGCCCCTGGATCCCTGGCAGTGCCCAAGGCCAGGTTGGACACTGGGACTTGGAGCACCCTGGGGTGCTCCCTGCCCATGGTAGGGGGTGGAATGAGGTGAGCTTTGTAGTCTCTTCCATCCTAAACCATTCTGGGCTTCTGTGATATCTTCAACAGCAAACACCAGTGAATCTGTGTAGATGTGCTTGGAGAACGTCCTCCTGTGGCCTAATGCCAGTTAATCAGAGACACTGCTTAAAGGAGGTCATGACATACAGTTCTAACTTTTGTGATCTTCCCTGGATGACAAGTTCCTTATTGAGGTCAGCCAGGATTAATGGCCCCTGCCAGCTATTTCCCTCAAACCCATATTGTGTTGAAGACAGATGAGTGGCTTGGAAGACCTGCTTTTAAGAAAGTGCTGCAAAGTGTTTCCTCATATTTGAAAAAAACCAGATTATATTTTATAATTTGTCTGTAGTAATATACAGTGTTTCTTTTCTTATATACTTTATTTTACAGAAATTTGAAGTGAGAACACAAAAACAAATACATGTTTGGAGGTGTTGCTTTAAAAAATTCCATTTTAATGGAAATGACACTTGGAATTAGAGTTAAGGTTTGGGCATACAGGAGAGGATAAAGATCCATCTTTGTTTTGTTGCAGATATTCATGTGCTTGGGCTGCTCAACGGCCGTGTCACAGTGTTCTGCAGCACTGGAGGCCCCACAAACACTTCCCTTGAATTAGTGTTGCAGTAATGAGCAATTAGTAAGAGCAGTGGCATGCAGCCCAGACAGCAAGCCTCAGATCAGTGCGTTCAGTTCTGTGTACAAACATCGCTGCTTTTACCTAGCAAGGAGCACTAAAAATGCAGGAGTTTGCAACAATCCAGCACAAAGGCTGAGGGCTCAGCGATGCAATAACAAAATAACAAAGGGGCTGCTGTTTGACAGCGCAGTCTAACTCGAGTTTTGTTTTCCCCAGTCATTGTCGTGCTGTTTGTAACCCTGAAGAGGCAGAAGAAAGAGCCCCTGATCGTTTTTGAGGAGGAAGACGTCCGGGAGAACATCATCACGTACGACGACGAGGGCGGAGGCGAGGAGGACACGGAGGCTTTTGACATCGCCACCCTGCAGAACCCCGACGGCATCAACGGCTTCATGCCCCGCAAGGACATCAAACCCGAGTACCAGTACCTGCCCAGGCCGGGGCTGCGGCCCGCGCCCAACAGCGTGGACGTTGATGATTTCATCAACACCAGGATACAGGAGGCTGACAACGACCCCACTGCCCCTCCCTATGACTCCATCCAGATCTATGGCTACGAGGGCAGAGGCTCCGTGGCTGGGTCCCTCAGCTCCTTGGAGTCAGCGACAACAGATTCTGACTTGGACTACGACTATCTACAAAATTGGGGACCTCGATTTAAGAAACTTGCAGACTTGTATGGCTCCAAAGACACTTTCGATGACGATTCTTAACAATAAAGTTTAAGATTTGGCCTTAAGAACTGTGTCCGAAGTTCTGAAGAATCCAGAGGAAATGTAAGCAGGTATTTTTTTAAAAATCAAGAAAAATCTCATTTAAACATTTAAGTTTGACAGAGAGGATTCCTTTGATAAAAAAGGACATGAAAGTGGTAAATACTGTGAAGTACCTTTTCCTACAAAAGGCAAATCTGGAAGGTGGCTGCCAGCTTCACTAAAGGAAAAAAACCCACTTAAGAAATGCGAAATATTTAAATGAAGGAAAATGCTAAAAGCGAACCTACAAATAAGGGAAATCTTTTATGTGTTATGAACATCTAAATCTTTTATGTCAAAGAAGCTTCCACAAATTAGAAAAGATAACAGTTCTGAGCTGTAATTTCGCCTTAAACTATGGACACTCTATATGGTAGTGCATTTTTAAACTTGAAATATATAATATTCAGCCAGCTTAAACCCATATGATGTATGTACAGTACAATGTACAATTATTATGTCTCTTGAGCATCAAACTTGTTACTGCTGATTCTTGTAAATCTTTTTGCTTATACTTTCATCTTGAACTAATACGTGCCAGATATAAAAACTCTGTCTTGTTGCAGTGGGAGGCGCCCTATTTCTATGTCATTTTTAATGTATCTATTTGTACAATTTTAAAATTCTTATTTTAGTATACATACAAATATCAGTATTCTGACATGTAAGAAATGTTACAGCATCACACTTATATTTTATGAACATTGTACTGTTGCTTTAATATGTGCTTCAATATAAGAAGCAGACTTTGAAATAAACTGATTCTTTTTTAATTCTTGTTCTGGTTATTAAGCATATAAAGAAAAACATAGTGTTTCTAATGTCCCATTTATAGTTCTGACTAATTTACTACAATTGTGACCTTTTAATAGCCTTATTTATTATGTGTTTGTAGTTGGTTTGTTGCCTTGTTAAGTGATTATTTAAAACTCAAGTACATTTTACAAATGTTTTTTAGATTAAAACAAATGTAACGTCTGGTGAACATTTTGTACCCTCTCTATCTACAGCTTGTGGCTGCTCCCAGAACACAGTAAGAATTGTCATATAGTCCTACTGTGTTTCCTGGATTAAATTAAGTGTAATACTTTTCAATATTTCCCATGTAATATGCATTTATCTTATATCTTAGAGGTTCCCGAGGTTTCAGGAGTGACTTTGTGAGTGGACGGGAGTACTCTGTACTTACACTTTACTCCAGCCTTGTGAGTTTCCGTATCTGTGCTGAGCTTCTGCGGGTTCTAGAGACTGAAATCTGACCCAGTTTAGCTGTGACTTCCCTAAGGACTGTTCTACCTGACAATTACCTTACCTGAGTAGTAATTAAGATTCCGGCACTTAATTCCTATTTTTCTCTTGATTTTTTTTCCTTTTTTTTTTCTTTTTTTTTTTATTTCCAGTAGAATAGCATCGTCTGCGGATAGGGAGACATTTTAATTTGTGATGACAGAAATACAGAGTGCTTTCAGAGTTGTTCTTTGTAATGTATGTTTTTAATCCAAAAAGGGATCTATAATTTTTCTTTTTTATTAGTTCAGAAGGAGCAAGAGATTGGAATATGTTCTGCACATCAACATTTTCTGCATCTGTGTAGAGCTGTACCTCTGCTGAATTTAATATAGTTGGCTGTTTAGGGTCAGAGATCAGCAGCTGCAATATGGGAAGAGGCAATAAATAGAAATTATCTACATTTTCCTACATTCGTTTTACAGACCCTGTCCTTCATTTGCAGTCAGGTACCAAACAGCTTGATCTGAGAGGAAATCTGATTTGTTGGTGTGTTGCTTTTCTGAAGACCCCACATATATGTAGTTAGATTAAAATTTAACCCCTTAAAATGATGACTGATGTTTCAGCTCTATATCCATAACATATTCACTTGTCCCATTATATCCCTATGTTTTATAAGGCAGAGTTTGCTAAATCAGCAGATTTGCTCTACAATGTTTATTGTAATATTTCACTTTATTATAGTTGTATGCATTCTATATAATTCTATAGTTTATTATTAACTTGGTTCAAATTTCTTTGGTTGTTGATTTTTCTCTGTTTATAATCCAAAGAATATTTTGCTAGATTTGCACATTTCTCCATTATAAATTTAAATAAACATTAAAAAAAAAAAAGAAAAGAAATGAGTATCACTTTACAAATTAACAAATTGAAATAAAATTTTAAAAAGTAATTTGTAGGACTCCATCCTCTTTGATGCTATCTGGGCTTATTTCACTTTTGAGCAAGTTTTAGAATTAATAACTGCATTTTCTACATTTTTATGTTTAATTTTTAAGAAGGACATTGTCAACTACATTTTTTAATAGTTTCAAATGCTTTGAGTTTTAGTCTCTATTGTTTGTAGCACTCTCGTAGATGCTTGGAAATAAATTTTCTTTCCCTGCTGGTTTTGTCCTTTTTCATTTGATTATTTTTCCCCTTCCCAGCGAACATGCAGTTATGGTAGCGCTTTATTAAGTTAGGCTTGCTAATCTCAGCCAAGGCCAGCTCTGAAATGCTGGGAATTGTCCTCACTCCGGAGCTTCGGCAGCACCTCGGATGAGCAGCGCGTTCCGGCACCGCCACAGGACATTGCTTTGCGTTGAACTTCGTCGTGGCGCTCGCGGGAGACTCGGGTTTTTAATCTGAGCTTGGTAAAACCCAGCCCAGCGCGGCAGCTCCAGGTTAGTCCTGGCTCATCCGAGAAGGCTGTGGGCCACAGGTTGTTGCAGCATTCCCAATGATCCGAGCGGCCTGGGAAGGGATTCACCGGCTCCAGTTGCTTTAGCGTAGTGGCTCTGCCTTCCTCGGGGACTGAGCCTCACATCCATGGAAGACAACCGGAAGATTAATGACAACCTCGGTGGGTTTGGAGAAAACCCTCATTTCAAGGAGGATCACCATGGCTGAGCCAGGTAAGGCGAGGGACGGTGGCAAGTGCAGGTGGCGCTTTGGCCAGTTTTCCCTCTCGGAAGTCCCACCGGAGGCATCGTTTGAGGGGATACAGGAACGCCCCTCCGAACACCGCCAGTAACAGACAACCTGACTTTTTCAGAGGCACCTTTTTGTGAGCTGAGCGCGTGCTAAGCTCCAGCTGGCAGAACTGCTCCACTCCTGGTCTGGCTGGGTGCCACCAAGCTGAGGTGCTGGTCCCTCCCGTGTCTCCGCAGTGCCTCGAACACCTTTCCACTGGCTGACAGGAAGCAATTAGGGATGCAGGTGCAGGGCTGGTTGCTAAGGCAGCTCTCCAAACTTGCACTGATAGGGAAGGGGAGAGTTTGTTTGGGAATTCTCAGACCGCCTCTGCCGGGTTCCTGCCGCGATGCCAAGCAGTGTTTGACACCTTGTCAAGGGCTACAAGCTTGCGAGCTCCCCACCAGCATTTCTGTGGTCTCGGGGGAGATCCTGCCCCAGAGACTGCCACAACTCAGACAAGAAAAGCTTTTTAAAGAGCTTGCAGGTTCTATTGGCTCCACGTTGTTGACTGACCGGCAAAATAAAATGCTGAAGTTTACCATGGTGCTGCTGGTAAGCTGAGAGAGATAGTGAAAAGCAGGAATTTAAATAAGGCTCACAAAGAGACAACCTTAGGGACCCAAAATCCTGGAATTCTTGTATATGTCTTCCCCATCCAACTGCATTTTCAGAATTACTTTGGTAATGAAGGGGTCAGTAAGCAAAAATTCAGGTAGGACGTGTGCAGGTTTTCCCTTCAGACACTGATATAAATACTGAGGTACAGTAACCAAAACTGATTAATTGGCACCAGAATCAAATTCTGTTTTCAGGGGGAAAACGAAAAAGAAAAAGAAAGAAAAAGAAAGAAAAAGAAAAAAAAAAAAAAAAAAAAAAAAAAAAAAAAAAAAAGAAAAAAAGAAAAAGAAAAAAAAAAAAAGAGAAAGAGAAAGAGAAAGAGAAAGAGAAAGAGAAAATGGAAAAGGAAAAGGAAAAAGAAAAGAAAAAGAAAAAGAGAAAAAGATGAAAAGAAAAAGGAAAAAGATAAAAGAAAAAAGAGAGAGAAAAGAAAAGAAAAGAAAAGAAAAAGAGGAAAAAAAAGACAAACAAAGAAAAAATATGAGAGAGAAAGGCAAAAGGAATGTCTTGGGAAAGGGACTCAGTGAGCTTTTCAGGGAGTGAGCTGCAGGCCTCTGGAGCTCTGCTATTGTTTTCACTCTTTTAGGCTGGGGCTGGGGATCGACCAACTTGACCCAGTTGCATTCCCTGTGTGCTAGTGCACAAGTTTTCCATTATTTAATATCACTGATCTCTGTGTTTGATAAGAAAAGCTCTTTCAAACCTGACTGAGCTGGACTGGCTACAATTACCCAAGTCATAGAACAATCTTAGCCAACTCCATGGATTCACAGTCATTTAAAACACTTTTTTCTTGTATTTATGCATGAAATCATGGGCCTTGCCTTCTCACCAGCTCTAGATCTCTCTTTATTCCTCCCTGCCCTAAGGAGCTGCAAATCCCTCTTCCACAGTGGGTGTCCTGCCCTGTCCCAGCAGAGGAGGGGCAGAAGCTGCAGCAGCTCTGCCACGGGAATTTCATGTGTGTGCACACACAGAGGACTTGGCTGATGTCCCTTCTCCTGCTGGGGGATGTGCATGTCAGGGACAGCTCCTGATCCCTGGGGGCGGGTCTGCAGAGTATCCGCAGCATTTCGTGTTTCTCTGTGGAAAGAAAACACCCCAGCACAAGAAGGGAGAGGCTTGCTTGGGCTGTGAGTGACTCAGAAGTCCTTCCAGGTCAGGGAAGGGTCCTTCTCAAGAGCCTTTCAGACTTCCCATTGAAGCCAATTTGTGTTTTATAAACAAATATCTGAGGCAGGGAACCGAACCTGAGATTTTCAAAGTCCTTGTGAGTTGTCTAATTGCCAAACACAAAACTTGATACTTTTTGTTCCCTTTTCTGTACTTGTTTAGTCCATTTGCAGTAGTTTATCAGTGCATCAAGAACAGCAACAGCTGAAACACCATCCAGACTTGTGGGTAAAGCATTCCATGGCTGGGGGAAATCTGCTTTGGAGTGGCAAATTTATAGCTGGTGGTGATGAGGAATCCATCGCTGTCTTCTACCCCACACTGCCAGGAGATGGAATAGCCACATCTCTTGTTTTCTGCATTTATTTTTCCTTTTGTGTTTGTAAAATCAGGACCAATACCTGATTACTCAGCTATCCAGGCTAGGAGAAGACTTTGCCTTGAGTCCTCTTTGCTAGGGCTGTTTGACAGACTCTTGTTCACAGGGGTGCTCTTTTAAAATAAAACAAAACAAAAGCTTAAAAGTTCGACCTTTAGCAGCTTTAAAACTAGAAAAGGAAAAAAACCACCCAAAAAACTTACCCTGTAGTTTTTTTAGGAATTCAATTTTAATCGAATTTTAGGGCATGCCTTGCATTTTTGGTGGTTAGTGAAAGAGCTTTAGACTTTGCGACTGCTTTGGACTGAGGTTACTGATTGCTTTCCCTTTTTTTGTTTTTACTTCCAAACAAGGCAAAAACATGTTTATTTTAACGGAACAAATCCATATGCTGTTCTCCAGACCTAGTTGCAAGTCAAGGCTTTGTTTTGTTGTTGTCGTCTTCTTTTCCAACCTTAATCATTCCATGAGTCCGTGACTCACTGCGTTGGCTGCCAAGGCAAATTCCCTGCAGATCTATCTCCAGCAGGACTTGCAGATTCACCACTCCTCTCTCTTGCTGAATACGAAGCTCTTCTTTATTGTTCTTTGTGATGTGTGGAGGGCTTTAGGGGCAGGAGTGGGTTTTCGGTTGATCTTTGCAATGTATGGAGGGCTTTAGGGGCTGGAGGTGTGTTTTTTGGTTGTTCTTTGTGATATGTGAGGGCTTTAGGGGCTGAGGGTGGATTTTTCCTTGTTCTTTGCGATATGTGGAGGGCTTTAGGGGCTGGAGGTGTGTTTTTTGGTTGTTCTTTGTGATAGCTGAGGGCTTTAGGGGCAGGGGTGGGTTTTTGGTTGATCTTTGTGATATGTGGAAGGCTTTAGGTGCTGGGGGTGGGTTTTTGGTTGATCTTTGTGACAAATGGAGGGCTTTAGGGGCTGGGAGTGGGTTTCTTGGTTGTTCTTTGTGATATGTGGAGGGCTTTAGGGGCTGAGGGTGGGTTTTTCGTTGTTCTTTGTGATATGTGAGGGCTTTAGGGGCTGAGGATGGGTTTTTTGGTTGTTCTTTGTGGTAAATNAGTTCTTTGTGGTAAATCGGGCCTTTAGGGGCTGAGGGCGGGTTTTTTGGTTGTTCTTTGTGATATGTGAGGGCTTTAGGGGCTGAGGGCGGGTTTTTTGGTTGTTCTTTGTGATATGTGAGGGCTTTAGGGGCTGGGAGGTGGATTTTTCCGCAAGTGTTTTGGAGCTATGATGTTTTCACTTCCACAATTACAAAACTGGCTTTCATGCTGTGCTCAGTGTCTCTGGGTGGTGAGGAGCAATTTTTCAGGGAGTAATAAACTCCCTCCTGCTTGGCAAGGCATCTCCAGAAAGCCCCATTGTTCTCCTGCTGCCAGCACTGCCCTTCCTTCCAGGAGCCCATTCTCCCTGCTGCAGCCCCAGCTCATATTTTCCTTCTTCTTATTAGCGCACTGGAGAAAGTCATCATTAATCAAATGCAAGCACATTTAGCAAAGTTCAATGCATATGAAAAATTTATGTCAACCTTTAGGCTCTATGACAGTCCCAAGGCTTCACTTAATAAGCTCCATAATGACTTACTGTTAATGGCCAATTCACATTATCTCTTTGAGTTCTGCTGGGCCTTTCAGGAACATTTTCTATTATTGATTCTGGAGCTGCTCTGTGTTGCCCAGACATAGAAACAAAACTGTTGTTTACATTCTTTGCTTTCTAAAATGGAAAGTTGGATGCCTTGAAGTATAAAACCTCAGGGAGCACGATTTTCTCTCCTGTTATGTGCATCTAGCACAGAATGAATGAAAGAGTAGCTCTTTGTGGGGGCTGGCAGAAGCTCTGGGAAATGACTGGAACTTTGATAAATCTTGTCCATTGATTTAGCAGAAATCTACGCTTCAAAAGCTGTCCTCATCCAGCCATCCATCACCCTTGCTGGGAGTCTTAGAGGAGATCAGGTACAGAATGGCTCCCTGCCCCAAGTTCTGCAGTTTTGTTCACTAATGAATCATAGTTAATCTCAGGCATTTAATTTCTATCAGAGTTTTATCTGGGTAAAAAGACTCGGAAAGGCTCCTGACATCCAAGAACTGCCCATTTCTGTGGCTTTACACAACACTCCAGCAAATGCTTTTCACTGAACACAGTCTCTCAGGATTGTTCAGATCTCATAATTGTGTCATTTTGCAAAGCCTGGATCCTGTGCACGCTCCCTAGCACGGTGTTTACTACTGTGAGTAAACGGCAGCACTCAGAGCAGTCAGTATAATGAGGTAGCACTGCTGGAATCCAAGTGCTCCCACACTCCTGGAGGCTGCTGTGTCACACTGTGTTCAAACATCATCAGAAGAAGGAATATGGACACTCTGGGTGCCCACCCAGGCTGCCAGGATGCTCCGGAGTGCCTGGTGTCACAAACCACTCCTCTCACGAGAAAAATCCCTCCAATAGCACCTAAGTCCCCCACTAAGAACATCTAGAAAGGCAGATTTTTTTTTGTCATGGCCACCCAAGAGAACTGACTGTTTCACTCACCTAAGTAAAAATACACAGCTGTAGTATGGGTAAAAAGAAAAAGAACAAATAAAGACATAGGAGCTGCTTTACAATATTTTGACAAAGAAAGAAGAAAACAGCAGAAATTTGTTATATTGAGAGACACTGTAAATCTCCAGCAAGGTCAGGCCATGCTGTCCAAGCACCATATGAGAGTATCACAGAATGATTGGGGTTGGAAGGGGCCTTGAGGATTGTCCAGTTCCACCCCCGCCGTGGCCAGGGACACATTTCACTAGACCGAGTTGCTCAGAGCCCCTGCCAACCTGGCCTTGGACACGTCAGCACACAGATCAAAACAGAACATGTTCTTCTTTCTTGCTGCCCTCTCTTCCCCCTTTCCTATCCCACCAAGAGGGAGCAGAAAGGCCAGCACCGTCCTACAGGACACAGAGCCATCCTACAGCACACACAGCCATCCTATAGAGCCCAGAGCCATCCGACAGGACACAGAGCCATCCGACAGAGCACAGAGCCATCCTATAGAGCACAGAGCCATCCTACAGCACACACAGCCATCCTATAGAGCCCAGAGCCATCCTACAGAGCACAGAGCCATCCTACAGTGCACAGAGCCATCCCGTAGGACACAGAGCCATCCTACAGGACACAGAGCCATCCCACAGAGCCCAGAACCATCCTGCAGAGTACAGAGATATCCTATACAGCACAGAGCCATCCTACAGGACGCACAGCCATCCTACAGGGCACGGAGCCATCCTACAGAGCACAGAGCCAGCCTACAGGACACAGAGCCATCCTACAGCACACACAGCCATCCTACAGAGCCCAGAGCCATCCTACAGGACACACAGCCATCCTACAGGACACAGGGCCACAGCAGCACCAAAAGTATGTACATGGGGCATGGCTTGTGCTGTGCTCAACTGTGCACTGTGAAACTCTCAATATTGGCTGGATTAAATCCATGATGTGCCTTTTGCATCAGCAGCTTCACGTTCCTGATGCTGGACCAGTGGCTGGGTGCTGGGAGAAGTGGACAGGCACGTTTAGAAGCCTGCTGGCTGCTTTTCAAGTGAGATCACAGTGTACACAAGCTATTTACCGCCAAACTCTTTAAGGAATTAAAAGCTGCGCATAACCCTGAATATTCCAAGGAGACTATTGCTGGCAAAGTGCTCTCAGCCATAGCAGATAATCAGAAACTTTAGCAAAAAAAGCTTTGCTATTAACTCTGCCTCAAAATAAAAAGGGCATCTGTACTTGACTGTAATAAAAATCTAGTGCAAAATGTCTGCATGGTAATAACAGAGACCACGGTTTTAATGAGAGTTGGGGAAAAAGAAAGAGTAGAATTTCCGACTGTTTATTTGCCCTTGGTGGATTATGAGACGAAATGAAAGTCCTTGCTTTTTTTAGCACGGAGGTCAGCGTGGAGTCGTGCTAATAAAAGAGCATTGGACTCCCAGTGCACCTCTAAAACTCAGAGCCTAAACCAAGCCTTCGGTGCAGTGGAGGAAGCCAGATGCCAGCGATTCACTGCGGACGCGGCCCCTTCCCACCCCACGTTCCAGAGGTGAGGCAGACCCGGAACAGGCGGCTGCTCTGTTTGCTTGGTGCCATGGAGGTTCCTGGCATCGTCCATCTCCGCCAGCCCGGCCTGTGTCCTCTCCCGTGACCTCCCTCGTACCCCGCAGGTGTTACCGTCCTCTGCTCCCAGTTTGTGCTGGCCGCACAGCCTGAGGGCGAAATTTATGAACTGTTCCTGGGAGCCACAAGCTGGAATAGCCACTGATGGAGGAGAGATTCAGGGCTCCCTGCCCAGTGGATGGGACACCTGGGCTGCCCTGGCAGCAGTGTAGGTGAGCTGATGCAGAGCTGCATCTGCCAAGAGAGTGATGTACTGCGACCACACCACCAAAACCACCACCTTGCAGCCAGAAAAAACATCTTTTAATCTGGGGAGTCAGGAAGCAGTGGGATAGAAGCATTTCTACGAAAGGAGCCTGCCTGGAAACACCAGGCAGCAGGGGAAGGAGGAGGAGCTCAACCTTAAACCATTCTGGTCTCCTTGAGCTTTACTCTTTGTCTGAAAACTCTTTCAGAGAAGAGTGGGAGGAGAAAAGATTCAGGCAAACTGCTCATGGTCTGACTGGCTCAATGTCCTGTGGGGCGAGAAATCCAAGCCAAGCAGGCAAGCAGGATAATCTGAGTGTGTGTGAGGGTGTGAGAGGGACCCAGGCCTCAATGCTCACCTCAGCCAGCACTCGGATTGCATGGCCATGACGGAGACCCAGCTCCAGAGCACAGCCCAGGGGACACATGGATATGGGGAGCAGGTTGGCTTCTGTGCCATGGGAAAGGGCTGCTCTGCGCCCTGGGGAGTGGGACCAGCTCCACTGACCCTGCAGGGCAGTTGAGGGTGCAACATCTGAAAGAATCCAGATCCCTGCTGACTTCAAATGTTACCTTGCAGCTCTTAAAATCCCTTTCTCTCATGAGCCCACTGATCTTTAAGAAGAGTGACAGACCCCTGAAAACTTTCATCCCCTCTCTGGTGGGTTCCTTTCCAACCCTCTTGTGCTCCGGAGCTCCCCGTGGGCTCAGCACATGGCTGCTGTCCGAGCAGAGAGTCAGGCAGGTCAGAAAACAGAAAACAGGATAAATCCTTCCAGTCCTTCCTTCAGGAAAGCTTCCGTGCTCACAGCTGAACGACAGGGAAACAGTGTCCAGCTGGAAAGACTCTTGCTCTTAATGGGCCAAATTCAGAGTTATTTATCTGGCAAAGAGTTTCCATCTCTCTCAGAATCTTCAAAATGAGTCTGTCAGGTTGAATCCCATCATCACTTAAACTCAGAAGACTGCAATGTTTGTGTTGTTTTATTAGCTGTGAGTTCTGACACATGAGCCCCTCCTCTCCTCCGGGTTCTCCAAGCAGAACCCAACATGCTTTTTCTACTCGTGCTACTCACAGCAAAGGTTACATGCTCAATTTGTCTGGTTTTTTTTTTGTTGTCGTTTTCCCTGAAAGATGGTGTTTTCTTTCTTGATCTCTTTTAGATTCCATTTAAAACGTGTTCTGTTTGACACCCTGAGCACACTATTAATATCCCTGCCACAAATATCCACAACTCAGTGTATTTTCTCCCTTAAGAAGGTTTAATTTGTTTCAGTTAAAGATCAGTGTTGTCACGGAGGAGCAGAATATCACCCTCACCAGTTTAATGAATAAACAGGGTAAATACTAAATCATTGCTCACTTCTGCAGGTCCCTCGGGTTCACTTGCAGAAGCTGTAAGGAGCGTGGAGATTGTCTGTGAGGGCAAAGTTCCTGAAGTTTAGGGCCCTTATCCACCAGAAATATGGTCAGACGAATCACTGGAGCTACTCTAGGGAAAAAGGTGGCCATATGCAAATTTAATGCAGAATGGCCTCGCCCTGCCAAGGAAAAGAGAGAGAAAACCACAGAGGGTTTTAGAGGCTGCCAGTGCATATTATTCAACTTCCATTAACTCTCTTAAGAACAAGCCAGAGAATTGAATTTGGGTTCTTGCTGCAAAGCTAAATGGCAGCCCATCTGTTTTCCATCCCAAACAATGGATAGGCCCAAATTTACACAACAAAAGTTTTGCCTAGGATTTGAAGGTTTAAATAGCAGTTACCTCAAAACCTGGTGCATCTTCGCTGCTTTGGGGCTGTATTTTGGGGGAGATCTTTGTGTTCAGGCTTCTCCTGGCTGTGTTTGAACACTCCCTGAGATGATTCAGGAGTTTTGCTCGACAAACGGGTGCTGTGATCCAAGGCCCATCTGGCTTGTTTTGGAGTGCGTAAAGGTCAGTGCTTCTGTTAATACAACTCGTACAAATACTTCCCTGCCATCTGACGATGTTCCTCCTCATTCAGATTGGCAGCCATTCCCCCCCCCCACAATCTGGAATTTCCTCCCGTCGTGGGCTGTTGCAGTGGGGATGATCACAGTTTTAAAATCAAAGGTTGAATGCTTCTGTTGAGTTATACTTGGAAGCGACCATGTTCTGTACAGTGAGAACATCCCATATGGAAAGGACATATGTGTTGGAGACAATAATACATAAATAGTGGATACAATTTTATATAACCCTTACATTCTTATGGCTGTTACATATAATTCTCCAATGAGACAGGTGAAATAGATGACTTCAATTCTGATATTTAAGTCCATATGTTGAAAGCTTACACAATAAATAGAGAGTTTTACAGACAGACTTAGCTGTACATCATTTTTCAAACAATTGCACTGACATAACTTGGAAACCCTGTTGGGCTGTCCTTACACAATAACTGGAGACAGCACTGGAACCTCACCCTGAAGATCTGCCTGGACAGACACACACACAAACATTCACAATTTGTGAAATATAAACTATTTAGACTAATTTTTTGCTGGTTTAGTTCAAAAAACCTCAAATTTCAGAGTAATAAAGCAGGTGAAAAGTTTCAGTGGAAAGGTGGAGCTAAGATCAAGAGAATCCTGACAATGGTTTTGTTATGGAATGCCAGCATTGCTCAGGGGCTGGGCTGTGGGGGCTGGCAGGATCCTGGATAACCTTGTCCATTCATCACTGATCCTGCCCTAAGAAAACCCAGCCCAGTGCAGAAGCCTGGGTGGGGAGGAGGGGAATAAAATTCAGTTTACAGATGGTCAGTGAAGACCTGTGAGCACTTGGCAGCTAAATTCTCTCAGGAATCTGGGCAGACAATTTTCCCATCCTGTCCCTGTCCCTCGCCAGGCTCAGCACCAGCCCCCACAGAGGGCCTGAGCACTGAACTGTCTGTTTAAAGCAGGAAAGGGTCAACATAATGACATTTCTGGTTATTTGAAAGGAGATTAAATAGAGTTTTTTCCCTAAGAAGTTATAGTTGTTTTATGAACTTGCATTACCCAGTCTCAGAAGTCAGGGAACAGTGGTGATGCATTTCATGCTCACATTAAGTTAGCTGCAATATTTTTTTCCTCATCACCACTGTATTGCTTCACAGAACTTCACAGAAATTAGGGAAATATTTGTTTTCCCTCTAATGACTAAAACTAGTTTTGCTGAAAAAAATTATTCTTCTGATTTTTCATCTCAGTTTTTTTTTTTCATTTTTGTGTCAGTAAATACAAAACACTGACACTGGTTTGTGGGAACCTTTTGAGGAGGAAGTCTGGGGATATATGTTATTCTCTTAACATATGTTCCCTGGAAATTAATCACTTATGAGATAAAGAACCTAATGGTTTGTGGTCATGCAGTATTAAGGCACATTAAGCACTGAAGTGGAGCTGCCTTTTTTCCAGCACTACTCTGATAACCAACAAGCCTTAGAAAAGAAATCCACATTCTTATTCTATGCTTTTTTATATATGTCTGATTAAAAATTAGCCGAGTGCTTTAATTGAGCTTGGTGCCAATGGCTTATAAAAGAACCATTTAAAAGACTTCAAAGCTCTTTGGTGCCCAGTGGAGGCTTCAAAAGACCCTAAATCTGGTGTCCTTTTTTCCCAAAGCATTTCCCGAGATCCTCCTTGTAAAAGGATCTGTGCTCCATGAACCTTTCTGAAAGTTTCCATCTTCTTGTGAAACGAAGCAATTTTTTGTTTGCTTGGTTACTGTTTGTTTTCTATCTAAATAATCCAAAATGCTGTGAGAGAAACTGGGTGGAAAAGAATCCTACAGTGAATTCCAGTGGCCAAAGGCCAGGCCATTAAAGAGTAGTTTAACACTGCAGGATGGGAATATTTTAATCAGCATGACCAAACTGAACTGCACTCAGAAATGAGGGTACTTCTCACTCACCAAGTGATTCCTTAATCAACAGTTCTGCAGTTGCAGCCCTGAGAAACAAAAATTCTGACTTCTTCATAAGCTTATAGACTGAATTACCTAGAAAACTCTTCACTGACTTTTTATAGCAATCTTATTACAGCCATTATTGACATGGTCAGGCCTTGACACGAGTTTAGTGGGGATTTTCACACTGTCCAAAAATCAAAGGGCAAATTTCCATAGGTTCCCTCTACAAACCGTTAGGAAAGCTGTGGGGGAGGGCTGCAAAGAGCCTTTGTGCACCCTCCTCCTCAGCTTTCAGCGTACCAGCTCTTATCCAGACTTCTCCTGCATCACTGAATATTAATTAATTAATTAATTAATTTGTAAATTGAGCCTCATTCTGGCTGGTTTAATGAGCAGAAATGGTAAAGCAATAAGCAAACGAGCTAAATAGGATAATTTCCTGGAAGCCACCCAAACTGGATGCAACAATTTACTCACTGTGGAGATGACCCTTCATTCTTACCACGTCTTCCGAGCCCTGCAGGGAGGAACTGTCATTCAGTGACGCACAGAATTCCTGTGGCCCTCAGAGCAGGCATGGCTGAATCTGCAAGTCATCCTCTGCATTATCTGTTACGTCTTTCCCTTTAAAAACATTCTGAGATACTGTGAGGATCCTTCCACAAGTCATTTCCAAGTAAAAAATTTGCTTCTCTATTTTTTTTTTTAAATTTAATGTACATTGACTCACTCTGACACATGTGCACAGAACTTCAGCTTTCCAACAGATTACTGCATCTTTTGGCAGCCTTCAGCTATTAAACTACTTGTGTTTTTATAGGATAGACTAATGGTATTGATAGCCCTTAAACACTGCTCCTATAGCAACTGCTGAATTTTTGGGGTGCTCCAAGGAAGTAGGAATTTAAACAGCAACAGTGAGAATTAACCCGTTATTGAAAAATTTGAATTGAGGGGAAAGAGAGAAGAAGGGAGGAAGGGAGGAAGGAAGGAAGGAAGGAAGGAAGGAAGGAAGGAAGGAAGGAAGGAAGGAAGGAAGGAAGGAAGGAAGGAAGGAAGGAAGGAAGGAAGGAAGGAAGGAAGGAAGGAAGGAAGGAAGGAAGGAAGGAAGGAAGGAAGGAAGGAAGGAAGGAAGGAAGGAAGGAAGGAAGGAAGGAAGGAAGGAAGGAAGGAAGGAAGGAAGGAAGGAAGGAAGGAAGGAAGGAAGGAAGGAAGGAAGGAAGGAAGGAAGGAAGGAAGGAAGGAAGGAAGGAAGGAAGGAAGGAAGGAAGGAAGGAAGGAAGGAAGGAAGGAAGGAAGGAAGGAAGGAAGGAAGGAAGGAAGGAAGGAAGGAAGGAAGGAAGGAAGGAAGGAAGGAAGGAAGGAAGGAAGGAAGGAAGGAAGGAAGGAAGGAAGGAAGGAAGGAAGGAAGGAAGGAAGGAAGGAAGGAAGGAAGGAAGGAAGGAAGGAAGGAAGGAAGGAAGGAAGGAAGGAAGGAAGGAAGGAAGGAAGGAAGGAAGGAAGGAAGGGAGAGAGAGAAAGAGAGAAAGAAAGAAAGAAAGAAAGAGGCGAAGGCACATCCACAAAGATGTTCAGTCCGGTGATATTCAAGACAGGTCAGAACCAGTCATGCAGCTGCTTCAGAATGTGAGGGCTGGGAACAGAAATTGGTGTTTGGAGGCTCTGTTATGGCAGTCATGATAAACAAAGTTTTAGATATGGGTTTTTTTGGTAAGTTCTTTTTCCTTCCTTCCTTCCTTCCTTCCTTCCTTCCTTCCTTCCTTCTTTCCTTCCTTCCTTCCTTCCTTCCTTCCTTCCTTCCTTCCTTCCTTCCTTCCTCCCTCCCTCTTGAGGCCACAGGGAAAAGGAAAACTGACTCTAAAGGCTCTAAAAAAAATGAACAACAAAAAAAGACCCTACATTTATCATTTTTTAAATCTCAGGGTTTTCAGCCCAGCAGTTTAGTAGGTCTGACTCACTGCTGTTACCTCTTGGGGATGGCAGTTTGGGAAGCAGATTTCATTACAATAAAAGAACAGGTGCCATTCATGTTCTTAACATTTTTTTTTATATCACTGCATAACATACATCTGTCTTACTGCTACTACACAAAACAGAAGCCCTGAAGACTATTTACTGATTATTCCACACCATTTTTCTTAAGAGCAGGACTGTTCTTCTGTTCTGGTCAAACTCTAATTAACAGAGCGATAGCATCACTGTAACATTGTGCAATTCCTATTTTAAATAATGTTCAGTGTGTACTGCTGCCCTTTTCTGTCAAAGTATTACTGTGTGTTTCGGCACAGAGATATCTGCACTTCTATATCTTCTACCAATTTTACAAAGGTTTTATAAGGCTTAATGAATGGAAAATGCTTTGAAAAGCTGTAGATAAAAGGCAATTTTGAAGGCAGTCATTAGTAGTAAATACCCTCATCAGAATTTCTCTTGCTAATCCTTTCTGCTCTGGCTGTGCAGGCAGTGCTGACAGACCATTCCTCCAAGGTTATTCTGATGCCACCTTACAGACAAGCACCCTGAAAGTCACCTATACTCACAACCCTGCTGCCACTAATGTCACCCAGCTCAGTTTAAATTGTGCCACCTTAACACCACAGAGCAATAGAAAAAAAAAAGAAATTCATGGACCTGCTATGAGTCCCACCATTAAAACTAATATTGTGTAACTGGAAATCAAGTGCTTCAATTAATGGGAATATATGGGTTCATTTTGTAGGCACAACCTTTCCATTTGAAAGCCTGCTGACATATGGGTTCCCACCGGTGCTGTAATTACACCGTGCCTAAAAGTCATCATTAGTTTAAAATGCGGAGGTGCTTTTTTTATACATATATATAATGAACGGTCTTGGTTACAAGCGCTTTTCTTTCAGCACCAGATTCAATGGCACTCATTCACTGCGCTCCCAGCTCCTCGGGTGGCTGCTCCAAGGGGGAATTCCAGGCTGCCATCACCTGGGGGTTGCAGGGTACAATGCCCCCCTTTAAAGTGCTCTGTGGCCGTAAGACAATGCAGCATTGTTGTTGGTGGGGTGCAGGGCGATGCCGTTAAAGCTCTGCACCCCACAGTCCTGCAGGAATGGGAATGTTTAACACACCGGGTAATTGGGACTCCACAGATGAGACGCTGATGGTAGCCTGGGGAGACGCTGATGGTAGCCTGGGGAGAGCGACCATCAGAGAAGCAAGACAGAAAACTGCCCACCGAGCGCCTGAGTTACCAAAATTTGCATTTCCAAGGTCATTTTTAACAGTTATTCTAGTGGGAGATGCTCATACGGTGCTGTGGCACTGGGAGCTTCTGGCTGTATTTGATCAGGAGACTGCTCATATTGCCTCCAGGTTAAGTTTTTGCCTTGCTTTTGTCTAATTAAAAAAAAAGTTAGGTTTGTAACAACAATATTTTTAAAGTTTGGGGGGTGGACAAGAATGCTTTTGAAGCCTACTAATGGATGAAAGCCTTTACTTTGATCTGCGATGAACAGCTCATTTTAGATTTCAGTATTTCAAAAACACGTTTGTATAGTTCAGAGGGAAAGTTTACCTGAATTTGAAATAAACTTCAAAATGAAATCTTATGCATGCAAATAGGAGCAGGGAGATATGTTTAAAATCTGTCAAAACTAAATGTTTTGATTTTTGTGAAGCATTGTGTTTGGCTTTTTTGGGGGCCATGGATATTTCAATGAAAGCAATATGTGATTGGAAAATGCCCATCAATGTCAAGTGTCTGTTTTTCACACAGTTCCAGTAACCTGTGTTTCAGTTGTGCATTTGACAGCTGTGGGTCTTGTAGATCCTCTAAGCATTTTGTTTCCTCAGACAGCCACTCTAACTCTGAGTACAGCCCCCCACACCCAGCCACATTGCCAAAGGGGCATCAGAGAGGCACCAACATTACTCAAACCAGAGCAATGGAGTTGAGACTGTTTATTTTCCTTCACCATCCCAACAAATACCTATGAAAGACCCGGAGATCTTAAAAAAATTAGGGCCTGAGGTCAGAGGAGATGAAAAAGCATCTTTTTATTGAACTACGCAGGGTCTTATGAAGCAGCTGTCTTGTCGTCCATTATGTATAAAATTATTTGAAACAGCCATTTTTGTGTCTTCTCTCCTCAGGCACTTTCTATTTGGTGAGCAAAGCACCTGAGCAAGTGCTTTTCCTGTGCTACAATGAGGCCTGATGGTGTCACCGAAACTGCGGGAAAAACAAAAACTCTCCAACAGCATTTTTAGTGTTAGACAACCAAGGCATTCCTTTATTCTGGCCAGGTTGTTGTTCTGGCCAGGATGTACAACAGAAATCCTTTCATCCACACATAGCCCGGGTTGTGCAGAGAAAATCATTCCACGTTACATGATTTTTACCAGATTTTTCACGTATTTTGTACAGTCAAAACCCATAGAAATAGATTGGTCCAATGTTCATTGGTCCCAAGTCACACGGTTCTTAGCATTTGGTTTCCGATTGGATACGGATTTCTTGGCCTCCATTGCTAATTAGGTCCTCATTGTTCTCTCTCCTTTCCCAGACCAGGTGTCTCGACCATGCCAGGGGTGATGTTTGGGGCTGATGGTCGTTATCTTTTGTGGATCTTCTGAGATGGTGATGTTTGGGGCTGATGGTCGTTATCTTTTGTGTATCTTCTGGGACAGTGATGTTTGGGGCTGATGGTCGTTGTCTTTTGTGGATCTTCTGTGCTGCTCCCCGTCTGCTGAGATGTTCAGCTGGTCAGACCTCGCCTGGTGGAACAGTCCCCTGGAAAGAAACTTTAATTCCCTTCCCAGGGGGCAAGGGTGAACAAAACTGACTGAAGTTACATAAAAACCTTTTAAACTTCGCATCATTTCCAACAATGCTGTGACACTGCTTGTGAAGGCCTGGATGCAGCCTGGAATTCTGAGCCAGTTTTGGATTTGGAAAGCTACACGAGGACTACGCCAGGACTTTTGCTCACACTCTCTATTTTCCGAGGTGTGTATGGTGCTCTCCTGAAGCGGGCTTGAAGCTGCTCAGTCTCTGGTTCTTTTCTATTCTCTTTGCTGTTAATTATTTCTGGAATGCACTTGGCCGTCGTTCAGGCTCGATTTCCGTGTTGAGGAGAGGATGGAAGCAGCGGGGCCGAGGGAGGGGCAGCAGGGAAGCGCTATGCTGAGGATGTGGCACGCAGCCGGGCGCAGCCGCCAGCACGGGCCCGCTGCGCATCCCAGGGCAGCTCTCTGAGCCTCCCCTGCAGGCAGCTGCAGGACCGGGAATGCTCCTGACATCCTCGCCGTGTGAAATATTCACGCGCACGGTCTGCAAACCCCGGGCTGGCTCCGTCTGAGACGCGCCCTCGCTCCTCTGAGCCGCAGGAACGCCTCTCTGTTTTCTAGAGATCTCTCTTCAGTCGAGGGCTGCCGTCTGCTGTGACGCACAGATCTCCAAACCTTCACCAGCTCCTTGCTCGGAGCGGTTCCCCGGCCCACGCAGCCCTCCCGGGAGCATCCCACGATCCCGGCTCAGCCTTCCAGCGGTCACCCGCGCTCCCTGACCCACGCGCTCCCTGCTCCCAGCCTGCCGGAGCTGGGGATGCTCTCAGGCCACCAGAGCACAACACGCATCCATTTGGCCAGATTTCACCCGGTACAGCCAAGTGAAATCCCCCCGGCCAGTCATTAGGCTGTGTTAATTATGGCAATCAGCCTACCCAGTCTGACCTAATTATAAATAATTAGCTTATCCCTTTATTTCCAAACCTCTTCCCTAGTGAGACGCTACTTTTAAGATTTTTAAACTAGCAAAAGTCTCCTTGCAGAGCTGCTTTTTGGGTGTAACAACCTTGACTTTAAAGGCCTAAGTCCATGAGAAAGGCACGGCCAGATCTCACAGACCTGGGGAAGAAGGAGGTGCCTTCCCTTCCTAAAGGAATTACAAGCCTTAATTCTTAAACTACTTCACTGTTGTAGGGCATTTAGTGGGACTTTTAAAAATATGCCCATTTGCCTAATAAAAATATTTCTTTAATGCTTTTTTAAAAATCTTGTGCTTTTGGATTAGAGTGCTGCCTCTCAGAACCAGTGTAACAAGAGAGTGAGCATGGCACAAACTATCGTGCCCAGTTAGGCCCAGTAGCAAATAAGATCATTGTGCCCTCTGGGCATAATTTGACACCAAAAGGTTAAAAATTATTTTCTTTCAGTGAAAACGTGCAACATTTTTATTTTTGCTGCTTCAAGCAACAAAGACTTGTCTTTTTGCCTCGTCTCTAATGAGACAATAACTAATCCTCACCAGAAAGACCAATTCCATATGAAACTGTGTTGCTTCCCAAGTTTGTGTTTTGCTGCTGTCATTTCGGAAATGAGCACTGCACACGTGGGTGGTGTGGGATCTCTCAGGAATACCACACTTGTAGGAAGTGGATGGTGCATCCTTGGAGCCTCAAAACATCACTCCAAATTACTCTTCCAATAAAAACTCTTTGAGGACCTTTCTAAATCCTTCTTCCTGACCCAAAGAAATCATTTTTCCTTGAGTTCCTGTAGGTGATTTTCGCTCGTGGCCATACCTGCATGGCAAGCAGGATATCCCTGACATTTTGCCATTTTCCTGCAATTCTTCCTCCATGGTCACCAGTTAATAGAGGTTACTGTGGAAGAGAGCACCCCAGGGATTTTAGGCTTTGCCCACCCACATCTGGGAGCTGTTGTAGGTATTTCTCCTCTCCAGACTCCATGGCAAGCACAACTTTGTATTGTCATGCCCTGAAGGATCTCTTCCCCTTACCTTTCCCACTGAAAATGATGCAGTTAAACCCAGTCAGTGATGTCAGCCTACCATCATTATCAAATAATTCCCATTCCAAGGATTTGTGCTCCTGGCTCATTCGCTCTAATGCAAAGTACTCCCAAATGTGTCAAAATTTCCTACTTTGAATACTAAGTCGAAGCTCATTAAAGCAAATTTATTTTTCCCCTCCATGACTCCCAGGTTCTGTGAAACAAGCCCTGTTTACAGAATTCTCCCAAGGCTGCCTCATGCCTTGCCTTGCAAAAGACATTTGCAAAGTTTAGAGCCACCTTTATTTCTATGAAGGGCATTTACCAATAGTTAGATCTGTAAATAACAAAGCTCCCTGCCTGGTCAGGAAGGCAGCCTGTGGGACGGCATTTTACTCCAGAGAAGTATTCCGATGGCTTCAAGTGGAAACTGACTGTAAAAACCCTACTTGCTCTGTACCAGGAATTCTAAGCACAGTCTGTGGAGAAGATAAAGTTAACCTAAAATGCAATTTTTCAGTTTTGTGGAGCATGTGTTTCTGGACTCTTCATATGGCATGGCACTGGGATAAATGGATGACTGAGCCATGCAAATTCCTGCATTCTGTTCTGATTTACATGGAAGAAATGTTCCTGGGTCACGGAAACCACCTTGTTACAGTAGGTGTTTTGCGCTAATTATCACAAATAGCTCACATTTGCAGAACAAGCAACTCTAACCAATCCGTCTGTGTTTTCCTGTACCCCTGTAGTGTGAGCGTTATTTTGACTAAATACTGGACTGTTAGATGTACTGGATGCATTGTGACACTGCTGGGATAGAGAAGTGCACTTCGTTCAGGATGGCAGATTATGGAATTATAGAATGGCTTAGGTTGGAAGGGACCCTAAAGATCATCTCATCCCACAATCTGCCATGGGCAGGGACACCTTCCACTGTCCCAGGCTGCTCCAAGCCCCAGTGTCCAACCTGGCCTTGGGCACTGCCAGGGATCCAGGGGCAGCCACAGCTGCTCTGGGCACCCTGTGCCAGGGCCTGCCCACCCTCCCAGGGAACAATTCCTTCCCAATATCCCATCCATCCCTGCCCTCTGGCACTGGGAGCCATTCCCTGTGTCCTGTCCCTCCAGCTCCTGAGGAATTGTCCCTCTCTGGTTCCCTGCAGCCCCTCCAGACCCTGAAAGGTGCTGTGGGGTCTCCACACAACCTTCTCCTCTCCAGGCTGAGCATTCCCAGCTCTCCCAGCCTGGCTGCACAGGGGAGGTGCTCCAGCCCCTCAGCACCTCCGTGGCCTCCTCTGGACTCGCTCCAACAGTTCCATGTCCTCCTTGTGTTGGGGCACCTGTTCACAGGTGGCACCAACTCCAGGTGGAGCAGAGTAAAGGAGGAGAATCCCCTCCCTGACCTGCTGTCCAAAGGATGGTATATTGTGATAGCATAAAAGAATAAATAAAAAACCCCTCCTGATTCGAGCCCTCTGTTACGGATGATAAATTAAACTATGCTTTAAAAAACCCCCCAAACCTTGATGCACTCCAAGCTTCATTTCTCCGTGGATTCTTATTCTTGTTTTTATTCTAACCCGCTCAGATCATCTGTCTTGTCTCTTGTTTTTGCCTGAGTACTACAAAATGCTCCTTGGCTCTCTTGCTCCCCTTCGCAGCCCATTATCCTGGCCCGGAGGGAGCTGCTGCCTATCTCCTGTTCCTTGCAGGAATACCTGCGTGCTGCTAACCTTTGCCTGCCTTGTACAAAGTGCTGCTCTCCGGCTGTCTCCTATCTCTCTGATCCAGGCAGAGGTGTCAGAGTGTCCCAGGGAGCCATTAATCAACGCCCCCCCCTCTGCCATCAGCTCCTCAGAAGCTCTCCGAGAAGCTGGAGTGCTTTTGGAGGTCTGCAGCAAACAGCACAAGAGGCTTTTACCACCGATATCTTTCATAGATCCTCTAACCTGGTTGATGGTAATACTGAGAATTAAATATTTATGGCTTAGGGACATGGGGAAGTTTTGAAATACATATTTTAAGTCTATATGAGAGGAGCAATGTCAAAGCATGTCAGAAGCTTCACACAGTGGTTGGAGAAGGAATTCTGTCTGCATTCTGTGCTGTTTCCTTCCTCCTTCATTCTTTCCCCATTCTTTCATTATTTTATATAAAGAGCACACTCAGGAAGTTGAAAACAATGGTAGATAAAAATCCCAAAAAGGAGAAATAGAAGACAGAAGCTGTCTCAGGCTTTGCCAATTTAATCATTACAAACAAAGAAATGACCTGTCATGTTTCACGTTGCTGAAGGCAACCCAAGGCAGGGACTATATGTACATCACAGCAATGGACAATTTACTACGGCCATATTATCTAGGGCTACGATCTCACGCTCTCATCCCCTTCCCACAACAAATGGAAGTTCCCACCGTGTCTGATACCTTGTGGCTGGGAGACCCACAGATGTAAATGGACAAACATCTATTAGCAAATCAATCCTGCTCCGTTCCACCAGCAGGCATCCTCCACTCTGCAAATGTTGAATGTGCTGGAGGAAGTTTTAGCCTCATACCTTTAAAAACTCCCATGAGCTCCTCGTGGCATTTGAGATGTTAATGCATTTTAGGAGTTTTAGCCAAGTAGGCCACTTTCAGTGTTGTGAATTGCATTTTGGTACAGGTGCTGCCTTCCATCTTAAGCAGGCCAAACTCTCCCATTAATATTCATTCTGTTTACCTTAATGACAGCAAAGAAGTGCTTGGGCAAGGTTAAAGTGTGTTTCATTCCCTCAGAAGATTAGTGACATTTCTATAATCTAAAATGTGAAGTCCTCCATATCCCAGATATGAAACCTGACAGCATAATCTTTTATTCCCATTCTAAGCAACGATTTGCATGGGTGAGCATTCTCAGGATTAGTTGCATAGTTCAGAAATGTCCAGGGCTTGTTTAGGATTAAGAGACTGAAGAAACAAGACGTTTTTAAATTAAACTGCTGGGGTTTAAGGAATGTTTCCTTAATGGGTCATCACAACCTTTTTTCCTGACTGAATGGATTTTTCTAAACCACATTGTATTGAGAAAGTCTTTTCATGTCAGCTAAAAATACAAAGTATTTGGCTGCATGATCTACATAAATCAAACAAGAAAACACTATTGAAAATAAGAATTTTCTTTATGCAGGCCAGCATAAAGTCTGTGCCCTACATAAATGCTCCTGGCAGCTCTTCAGAAGGCTGATTTCACCTACAATTATGAATTGAGACCCAAAATACCGAGCATATGAATTGATTGCTTCCATAGGTGCCATTAATTTTCTTGCCCACCCCTTTCTTGATCTGAGATTAAACTTCAAAAAGTGAACTCAGGAAACACAACAGCGGCGTCTGAGCTGAGGTCTGGTGGCACCTGGGGCCTCTGGAAACACAATGTACCACTGAGCCAGAAATGAAGGCCCCCCAGCCCAGAGCATGGCTGCTTTGAAGGCAGCACACTCCCCTCCATTCGGGTTCAAATTGCATTTCCCTCCACACCTTTTGATCTTCTTTTTAAAAGAAATCTGAACAGGCTTTCTGCACAACCAAGAAGTCATTTTGCAGTTCTGAGCTCTCCATCTGCAGTGTCCCTGCAGGGCCTGCTGTGTCTAATTCCCGGTCAGTGTGGAGCTCTCCTTTTCCAGCATTCCAGACATTGTTTTGGAAGAAGGCTTCCAGCACCTACTTATCTACAGAGAACGATCTGCCCATCTGGCAGCAGCAGGAGCCCCTTGGCAGAGCCCTGTCTTTTCAGGAAGGGTAAGTAGTAGGATCAGCTTAACCATGGCAAGTAAAGAGCTTTATCTGTACTTTGCCTGATTTTGGTGAGCTCTTTTTCCAACATCAGCATTCCACCAGGGAGGTCTGGTTTTAATACAGGCAGATAGACAACGTGATAAACATCACAACAACGAGGAGGAGAGCAGCCCCGGGTTCATCTTCGTGTGAACACAGCTGGGTTCCACGGCTCCTCAGGCAGCAGAGCACTTAAAACTGGAATTTGAGCATCACATTTTACGGGCCTGGCTAGAGAATTCTGAGCCATCTCCCTGGGAGCCAAATATCAGGAGTTAGACACCCCTCTCTGTGTGGGGCTGAGGGCTCCATCAGATCAACCAAGGAGCTGATTTCCAGAGCTGGCAGAACCAGTGAAACGGAGACAAGAGGGAATGCAGGACTTTGGCTGGTACTGGGAATTCTGAGGCGCAGAGAGACGTGCACAGGATCACAGAGCAGCAGGTGACAAGGACAGGGCTCCTACACCCTCCTCTTCCAGCGCTGCAAATAAGTTCTATTAAAATATTCATTCAGGTTGCATATATTGACAGTGCTCCTGCCTATCAACTCATGTTGAGGTCTACAGATCTCAGCATTTTCAAATCAATGTTTCAAGGTGGTCAGCATGTGCCCACTTTTTTCTTTTTTTTTTTTTTTTTTTTTGCTATTTCCTACTACAATCAATTTTTCAAAACCAGGACAAAAAAAAAAAGAGTATGAACACAAATCAGAGACTTTCTGATTTGTGTTGATCACACATCAATACTGAAATCTAATTAAGTCCTACAAATGAAAGAATATATATATACGGCCAACTAAGCAAATTCTTGAATTAGAAATGGTAATGAATGTGCTTATCTAGTGAAATTCAAAGGTTGAATAGGATATCTGATGTTACGTTATTTTAGAAAAAAAAGTCCAGCTAAAATTTCCCATCAGGTTCAAATATTCTCACACAATATTGCCATTATCAAAATATTTAGCTATTTACTACAATATTTATAAATTCAGATATGTGCCTTGAATTACGTCTATTAGAAAATGTTGGGTTTCTGTGTGGTTGCTATTTCCTGTAGAACTCAATCAAAGATGAGATTAGGGGAATTTCAATAACCTCAGCAGCTGATTTTCAAGTCCTGCTTTGAAGCAGCCAGGGTCAGGTTTTAGCCAAAAACCTCCATTATGTCACTGATGAGTGACCCGAATCAACTCAAGCCTTAAACCCATGGGAACGAAGATGATCTGGGTTTAGGGCCACATGTTTACTGAGAACATCAAGCTGTACAAGCTTTTAGCAGAGAGCTTTGGTATTCACTCTGCCCCCGAAATCAGAACCTGGCTTTTTCAGCCCGGAGAGGTCCCATGGTGGACTTCAGAGCATTCTGGGCTCAGACCAGTGGATGACCACAGCCCTCAGCACTTCCAGTCTGAAACAAGGCAGGGGAGGATAAATGCAGCCTTAGGCTCTGCTGCAAGCTCTGCCTTCCAATCTAATTACAGATAACATGGCCTTAATGCTCAGATCCGTTTCTGACTGGGTTTTCCTCAGCTGTGTTCGTATTCCAGCTCTGCAGCCTGGGTTTTCCTCAGTTGTGTTCGTATTCCAGCTCTGCAGCCTGGGTTTTCCTCAGCTGTGTTCATATTCCAGCTCTGCAGCCTGGGTTTTCCTCAGCTGTGTTCGTATTCCAGCTCTGCAGCCTCTGTTCCATGAAGTCTGGGCAGCTATGGCTGGATGCAGGGTAATGCAAGGAGGAGTGGAATGAGCTCTCTTCAATCCTATATCCCACTGTAACAAAAACCAGACTGTGCATGCACACAAAACTTCCAGAATTCTGCAAATTTGGAAGAGAACCCTGTGATTTTGGCCAATACACTCAGAAAATATCATGGATTTATGGTTGTTGCTTATATGAAGACAAATTATTATTTTTTTTTTTAGGTTCAGAAAACCTGAAGATATTTTCTTGAATAAGAACAATGTGCACTTTCCCCCTGTAAATATAGTCTGTCTCTTCTATTTACTGAAAAATCCAGGAGGAAAAGTCCTGTCACTGAGGCTGTGATGGTTTCTATGACTTAATGTTGAATTTGGTGAGATCTGCTTTAAAAATCACTGTTTGCATGTACTGCAGCATTACTTGTGTTTCTGTTGATTGGAGAGGAGTGCCTACACAATCCTCATAGATGTTCAAAGCTGATAAACATTTTCCACCAACTGTATTTCCTCAGCAATTCCTTTTCTTTTAATTGCACTATTTCTTTTTATTGCACTGATATTTTCCATTAGTTTCTAAATGGAGCAGATGTTTTTCCATAAGTTTGGGATTTATCCTACTGAAATATTAACTTCTCTTTTCAATTTCGTATCTCATGCTTGTGGCTGGAAAACCTTTAGAAAGTAGTTATTCCTTCCTCATGGCACCAATGTTCTTCCAGCCTGATGCTGTGTTTCATTTCCAGAAAAATCTGTCACTGTGGAATTGTGAAGGGATTTGATAATTAAAGTATAAACTGTTTTTCTTTACAAAAATGTATGATTTCTGTGGTTTAAGCCTTACGTATAAATCAGCATAACTGATTTCAAGAGAAAGATGTTAACGCTTACTAAGACTTTACCTTCTTCAGTTTGGTTTTTTAATGCTTTTTTTGTAAGCAGCAGGAAATGAATATTCATCACACTGATATTTAAATTAGTTAAGAGAATCTTATACAAAGCTTTCTTCATGGGCAAATATCAGAGATTCATCACAAAAATATTTCTTTCTAGCTCTCTGAAATCCAATCCCAACCCAAATATGAGAATTTTTTTTATCACTGTTTTCCATTTATTTGAGGGAACTGTACCATACCTATTCTTCCATCAGCTATTGACAGACAAAAAGAAATATAATCCTGGTAAATTATTCCATAATGAATTATTCTTTTGCTTGAGCCAGACAGTTAAGCCTTAAATTTGCTATAGAAAAGGAGAAACTGCAGTGTACTTAAGACACTCAGCCTCATTTAAAACTGAGCATGTGTCCTCTTTTTAAAGGATTTCTCTCAAAAGGTCCTTTCTGAACTTACCACCAGTTGTTTTTCCTTCACAGTGGACAAGCAAATTTAAAATCAAACATCAAACCCACTCCATTTAAAAAACAGGTATCTGCATAAGAAAAGAAAGACTTTAGACTAGAGCAAGACTACATCCAAATGAAATTATCAGTGTTCTCAGTGAAAGATAACGAGGGGATGATTCTGTAAGTGTTCTCAGCATTCCCACAAATCACCGTGTTATTGATGCCTTATATTTGGGCTAAAGACCCTTAAAACTTCACAGGCTTGAAATACTTTATTTTCTTCTCTGAGTCCTTGCCGTTCCTATTGCCTGTCTCCACGTTATGTTAATCACAACTGCTTTTGCACATTATAATTTCCAATTACGCTTCCATTTTCTAAATGCATAAATTGTTCTGGTCGCAGGTAATGCTCCAAAGGTGTGTGAAAATGCTGGATCACAAAACTGGATCATAATGAATTGTTTTATAAAATGCCTTCTCTTTCATTAGAGGTATTATGTGTCTGAATGCTTGAGGTGAACAGGAGGTCAGGCCACGAAAAACTGCTGAAAGCAGCTTTTTTAAAGTCAGTGCATTCTAATAAATGATGATGAGAATGTGAGAGGATTCCAAGCTGCTCCTCACAGTTGTGAAACCCAGGAGATAAAATCCCTGTGTTTTATCCAATGTTGCCAACAATTCATTAGCCACGGGAAAAAAAAATCAAATACAAGGCAGAGATGGGAAGAGGAACAAAGTTTACTTTAGATTTGCATTGCTCATAAGATGTTATCTACAGGGACAAAGATGAACATTTTCCTACAAACATGAACTTAATTTCTTCCAAATGCATAAAGTCTTCTGCAGTGAATATTTGGTGACCTGTAGTCTCATGTCATCAACTGTATACCTGGTTTTCTTTTAATTTTATGTACTAAACTTATGCCTCTGACAAATCTTCGGAGTTCACTATTTTATGCATGCAGAGAGAAGTTAATGAGAGTTTAATTTTAAATATTTGTCTTCTATAAACACATACAGACATATGGTGGTTTTTAGTGAAAGGCTCACAAAAAGGCTCTATTTATTAGGGCAAAAGTTATGAGTGTGAACTGTAGGGAGCTGCTCATTAAAAATATTTTGTTTATGTATATTCAGGAGATTCTAATAATTGCAGTACAATGGATGGGTACCTTGAGCTCACGTCAATAAATCTGGATGGAAATTGGGGCCTGGAGAGCACCTTGTGGTTCAAATTGAGAGGGAAGGAAACAAAGGAGGAACTTGGCAAGGAAAGCAGAAGAGAGGTGCTTAACAGCCAATCTGGATGGTTCATCAGCCAAGATAATCTCCTTAGTATTCAGATGAGAGAAAGCAGCCAGATGTTCGGGCAGAAAAAGGAGGTGAAGGCTGTGGATGCACAGAGATTTACAGGTTTTTCCCTCGCAGTGCTGTGGGGATGTAACAATGCAAATATTTGATATTCTCTTGCATTCACAGTGGTACAGCCTCAGCCTGGACCGTGTTATTGCAGGAGGGGATGGAGTCTGAGCCTTCCCAAAACCACAGTTTCTCCACAGAGGAGCATCCACACAACGGATGATGCTGCCAAACCCACACGTGTATGAGCAGTGATTTCCAAGCACTTCAGGGGTACTCAGTCCCAACAAAGCTCACTAGAGGAATAACCAGTGATGGGTTTGATTTGCTTTGATTTCCAAGCTGATTCATTCTTTGGATTTCAGAGGTAATAATCAGACAAACAGATCTGATCCCTGTAATGTAGGGATGCTCACAATGAAATCCTTCTCTTGGCAAAAGAGTTTGGGTGCTTTTCCTTAATCCCTTCTCCTTAAAACCTCTGCTTCGGTCATCCATAGCCAAAGGATTCCTTGGATTGCAGGGCTTGTGTTCTGCATGCAAACTCCAGTGACAGCTGTCCCCAACGCTCCTAGGGCTGTGTCCTCATATTTTCCACGCTCACATTTCTTTCAAGATGAGTGTCTCAAAGTGAGTAAAGCCTTGGAATGATGTGAGCAGCTCAATTGTGAAAGAGATAAAGATATGAAAAGTGTCCTGAGCAGGAAGTATTTTAATTTTAATTCCAAATTTCACACTACACTTCGTATAGATACTGTTTATCACAGTTGCACTATCAATACATTAATCTTTCTCTTCTCTTGCCAATACTAGGCTTCTATATTGATTTAAATGAATGCTACATCTCATTGATTAGTCTGTGCACCAAGATAAATCAATAAACCTCCAAAACTTAATAAGATGGTGGAAAGAATTAATGTTAGCTGAGGCCTTTTGAATAATAAGTTTTCATCACTATGCATTGCCATAAAAATCTCCATTTTTGAGCAAACAATCTTGATTCCAGAGTGGGCAAGGCTTCCTACCAACTATAATTATATGTAGGCCAACCAATTTGATGTATGTAGGACATCCAAATGGAAGGTGGGTTGCAGACACTTAATTTGAAGGGTATTATTTTTAGTCCCACTAAGGACTAGTGGCATGAAAACAATTAGGATCTTTTGTCAAGTTAATTAAATTTTAGTAAGTCTAGTAGTCTCAGTGGGTTTAGTACACCAGAGGAAATGCTAATTAAAACTTAAATTCTTCCTGGTATAATAAGGAGCTCTAACTCTGGTAGCAAATGAATGTTTTGCATACTGATAGATATTCAAACACTGATTTTTAACTAGATGAGGGCGAACCCTTAAATGATTCAGGTCTGCTGAAGGCTCAGCTGAGAACACCAAGAAGTGTGTTACATCCTGGAGAAATCCACCTCAGGAACATTAAACAGTCGGGGAATCTTGCCTCATTCTTAAAGGAAATGGTGTCAACTTAGCTGGTCCAAACTAAGGTAAAGCGATTCAAAAGCAATACAAGTGTAAATGCTTTAAAGTGTGGGGCAAAAGAGAGACAATAATTCTGCCAACTCCCCTTTCCTGCTTGATTTTTCTGCTCTCTTGCTGAGCATCAGAGTTTTTATGAGGTTATTGGTCTGTGGCAGGCACTAGAGACTGACTGAGTTTTTTTTGTTCATGCCACTTGATTTTCAATGGTCAGCCATCATTTGATATCTTTTTACACCACCTCTTTCATCATTATCTGATTGAAAGAAGGGAGCTCCAATAGCCTAAAGGTTAAAAAGACACACAAGGAAGATGGAGATGGGGCTTTTTACAAAGGTTTGTTGTGACAGGACACAGGGAATGGCTTCATGCTGCCAGAGGGCAGGGAGAGATGAGATATTGGGAAGGAATGGTTCCCTGGGAGGGTGGGCAGGCCCTGGCACCGGGTGCCCAGAGCAGCTGTGGCTGCCCCTGGATCCCTGGCAGTGCCCAAGGCCAGGCTGGACATTGGGGCTTGGAGCAGCCTGGGACAGTGGAAGGTGTCCCTGGGCATGGCAGGGGTGGCACTGGATGGGCTTTGAGGTCCCTCCCAAGCCATGAGAATCTGTGATTTATGATTGAACCATAGTCAAGCTTTTGTCTTAGGTCTATGCTTCTCTTTCACCTTTTATTTTACTGAGGAAATTTAGACATGCAAAAGAAATGCCTTCCAAATGACAGCTGCCAACCTGGACTGGAAAAAGCCTTTGGTTTGAAGTTTTATCTCCATTCCACAAGATAAGCAAAGAGCATTATGGTGTTTCCCCATCCGTGGAGAAGGATACGTGACAGCTGTCTGCACCCTCCCAGGGCCGGGCTGTGCCTGCAGGTGCCTCCCTGTGCTGGGGCAGAACTCCTGGCTGGAGTGCAGTCCTCTCCTGAGGTGTGTGTGCTCCTCTCTGCCACAGCGAGCTCAGGACCACCTTGCTCTGCTGCACTCCAAGGACTGGGAATATTGATGGAAATCTCTGTCGGGTGGCTGGCTGCTTAAATTCAGCTGATATTCGGAGCCTGGAGTCATTTGGGCATTAATGTTCATCTCACAACCACTCAAAGACAGGGTCATAGCCAGGACAGAGGGGTCTGTAAAGGACAGATCTGCCTGGCTGGGACATGGGCTGCTCCCTAAAAAAAGGAGTGTGCACCTTGCTCTGCCCTCAGCACAGCGCTGCCTCTTTCACATCTTCCTTCTCTTATCCTTAGGCCCCTGGCATGCTGGGATAAAGGCTGGGTGCTTCTCAATGAGGAACCCCTGCTCATGCTGGTCCTGGGTTGCCTGGGAGCCTTGTCAGGGACAAGCAGAATACTCAGTCAGGGGAGGGAAAAAGAAAAAAAAAAAAAGAGAGAGAGCTTGTGGTCTGTGCTGTTTGCTTGTTTGATGATAAACCAGAATGGTTTCCATAGCCTGGAAATACACAGAGAACACTTGAAGGGACAGAGACAGAGAGAAGCTGAGACTGACTTTGTAATTAATACTCAGGACTCTCTCAGAGCTCCCTCTGCTAAGCCATTACTGGCTCAAGTGCATAAGACAAAGGGTGGCCTTATGATCCATCTACTTCTTCCTTCCTTACCTAATTAGCAGAGAATCACAAATCACAGAGTCCCAGAATGGTTGGGGCTGGAAGGGACCTCAAAGCCCATCCAGTGCCACCCCTGCCATGCCCGGGGACACCTTCCGCTGTCCCAGGCTGCTCCAGGCCCCAGTGTCCAACCTGGCCTTGGACACTGCCAGGGATCCAGGGGCAGCCACAGCTGCTCTGGGCACCCTGTGCCAGGGCCTGCCCACCCTCCCAGGGAACAATTCCTTCCCAATATCTCATCCAAACCTACATCTGCTCTCCTTCAGCTGGGGTGGAGTTAAGTTGTCTTAGGAATTAAAGTGGTGTCATTCCAGAGCTTGGCATGCAGGAAAAAATATTCTTCCCCTCTCTGTCTGTCTCAAAGTGTTTGAATAATGTTTCTATCCTGCGATGGATATGTGTGCCAGGTGACTTTCTGAAAGCTACAACGTATTTTGGAACTAGTTGTTTTCAGTGTGATTTACTTCTGACTAATTTATACTTTGGGTTTGCTGTTGGTTTTGCTTATTAAATGAGGTTTGATAGAAATTGCGTTCCTTTTATTGAGTTAATCCTTGTTTTCGAGTATGGGCAGGAGTTTTGGCTGTGAAGCAGAAATATTGTGAACTGTCAGGAACAGAATTCCACTCTTATAAAAACTTTCCCTTCCCTGCTGCTAATTCATCACAGATAAACCTAGCTGATAATACACTTTGATATTGCAAAAATAGACATTGCCTTCCTTCAGCTTCTGAGGAGAAAAGCCTCAATAACAGACCCATCAGAAAACCTCAAAAAGCAAGCCAGTTTTGCAAGACACAGGAGTGTGTTTACAAGTCTGTTATCAATAATTTAAGCCTCACTTGTCAGAATAGAAGATGGATATATATAAACTGCTGTGCATTTTCCTTACCTATTTGCTAATCCACCGCCAGCCTGCCAAACAGATTTAGAAGATATTTCCATTTCTGAAGGAAAGTTGCCTCCAAGTTTCAAGGTCCAAAGATTCTGTGAGTGTCGTGTTAACTTATGCTGAGCAGCACACTGAAGGGAGCCTCGAGTGCTCATTGTTTCTCGATGGCTGCAGTTGGCTCTGCCGTTGTTTTCCTGCTGGCTGGAAGCACTTGGGAACAGACAAAAGTGAATCTGTGGCAGCAAGAGCTCTCCCTGCACTTTTTAATCTGTCTGACGCTGGAGAGTGCTCCCAGAAAAAGTTCTCTGCAAGCTGCTTTTGAGCTCTGCATCTCTTTTTGAGCAGATCCCAAGGAAATCACTTTGTTAAGGAAACTTCAAGGGATGTGTTGCAGTTGCTCCATACACACCAATTAGGAGTCAGGGGTGATGCGGCTGTCAGAGGCAGGGGCACAGCACAGGCTGCTGCTCAGTCAGCTCTGCAGGCTGCATGGCCATGCAGGAATGAGGGGCCCGTTTCAGAAGGTGTGATTTTAGGCATTATTTTCAAGAAATCTGCGAATTAAATTCCTGCTCCCCGATGTGTACTGATGTCGGATCCAAGGGGACTGCACAGCTGGAAACTACCACAGCTCATTTCTGCAGTGCCCAGTGCTGTCCCCAGCAGATCTATTTCTGCTTTAAAGTCAATAAAAATGGATTTCAACTCTCATTTTTCCCTTATATTATTACAGGAGAGAGAAATCCTTCCCATGACAAGCTCAGCAGATGTTACCATCATCACTGATGAAGACATGGCACATTCCTGCTGCATCCCCTCCTTATTCACACCTGATGCAGCTTTGCCAGAGAGGGACAATTCCTCAGGAATAGGACAAGGAATAATCTAGGTTAGATATTAGGAAGGAATGGTTCCCTGGGAGGGTGGGCAGGCCCTGGCACCGGGTGCCCAGAGCAGCTGTGGCTGCCCCTGGATCCCTGGCAGTGCCCAAGGCCAGGTTGGTCGCGGGGGCTTGGAGCAGCCTGGGACAGTGGAAGGTGTCCCTGCCCATGGCAGGGGTAGGCTGAGATGGTCTTTGAGGTCCCTTCCAACCCAAACCCCTCCATGATGCCACGATCTCTGGCAAGGAATAGCCAAGACCAAAGCTTAGAATTTCTTTGTAGAGGACAGGTTTGTTTTGGCTTTGCCTGGAGATGTTTCTGTGTTCTATGGCTAGGGAAGGTGCTGCCTGTGTGGTGAATGCTGAACTGACCTGCAGGTCTTGCCAGTCTGGCCTGTCAGGGACCCCGTGTGCTGTGGGAACGGTGCTGCTTTAGCCCAGCCAGTTTTACCGAGGCTCTGCAAAAATGTGCTGTGCAAGAACAGAAACCCTTTTCTCGCCATGCCCCAGCCTGTCCTTCAGCCCTGAGAAAGCACAAGAGGTGGCCAGGACCTGAAGAGGGCAGCCAGCCATCCCAAGCAGGCCCGTGCTGTGCCCTGGGCTCACAGCGGGCACACAGGGATGCCCCCAGGGCTGTGCCACTGGCAGAGCCCATCACAGCCCGCACGCCCAGTGCCTCCCAAAAACATTCCATGGCCACGGGAGTGGTACAATACGACGGCACTGGACGGTGCAAACACGGCTGGGATGGAGCAGTTCCTTGGCAGGCCCAGTCTGGGCTGTGTGTGCACTGTCCTGTGTCTGCTTAACCTCTCATTGATGTTTTCTGAGACGTGGAGCCTGCTTTCTTTTGTGGAACTGGGATTCCAGAATATAAATTTAAAAGGATTGTTTATATGCTGAATGACAATTTCTTTGTTTCTCTGCTGCTGCCAAGGTATTCACAATACAATACTTTATATTTTATATATATACACGTAATTATATTTATTTTATACTATATTTACATAATGTTAAGTATTCATTACAGGCTCCAAGGCTGATTTTATGCTGTCCAGATCTCTCCTCCTCCATTCTATATTTTCCAATTCATAACTTTATTTTAAACACTGATGCTGGCAATGCTGTTCCTCACTAAATGCAGACCAGGAGGAAATTCTGTCCTTCAGTTGCTGAAAATGAAGCCATTGATGCCTTATCGAGGCTGCCCTGGAGCAGAGGCTGGGCAGAGTGAAAGGATAAAGGGCAGGGATTTATGGAAAGGCCTTCCCAGGGCGCACCTTGGGCAGTGCAGGAGGCTCACAGAGACTGCACCCAGGATGGACACAGCCACACGTTTTTGGGACAGATAGAAGTTCTGTCCATTTGCATATCAGCGGTTCATTGTGCAATTCCAGCTACAGGCAGTGCAGTCGCTTTCTCTGAGTTTGCTCCCCCCCAACTCACTTTTGTTTCCCTTTCTTGGGGCCTGAGACAGTGAGGTGTCCTTGATTCCCAGGCCTGGAGAGGAATTGTTGTGTCTGACCAAAATGGGAAAAGCAGTTGCTCACACTCTGTATGGAGCTCAGAGTTATAAACTAAAGAATTGCAGGATTACAAATACATGAAAATATAAAAGCTAAAATCCTAAGGCATCACCATGGAGTAAAGAAAGCAACTCTGATGGCTGAGTCTTTTCTCATATTCCAGCGTGGACAACTTTATTGCAAAGACTGGCGTGAACCTTGAAACTTCAGCAACAAAGTACAAGTTCCCAGTTTGCTCTCCTGTCTTTTGGAAAATTCATGGAGTATGAAACCTGTTGGAGTGGCATCAGATCCCTTCAAACCACAGCTGGGGGAGTTTCTGAAGGTGTGTTGTTGCTGTAAGAGCTCTGCTGTTTTCCTTTGCTGGGGTTTACGTATTTGGAAGCCAGGTCAGGATAGCAGCACTGACGGGCAGGAGTGGAAGGGACAGGGCCTGATGTGTTCCTAGGAAGTTCCTCTACGGTCTTTTGGTACCAGATGCTCACTTGGAACGGAGTTCTAATGCCCAGGGACACGAACATGTGATTTCACTCTTTTAGGATAGGAGACGTGCTGCTGTCTTGTCCTTTGATTGAGAACAAGATTTTCATTCTTCCTGACAGGTACAAAAAGCTATTTGTGAGCGTGTGCAGCTGGCAGTTATGTAATTTTCAAGCTGGACCCTCCCTCTTGCCCTGCCATTTCTTCCAGTGTCCGTGTCACACCCTCAGATTCACAAAGGTCATTTGAACACCTCATTATTCCCCATTAGCGCAGCCCCCACCAGCCCAGGGGGAAATCCAGCCGAGGGTGTCTTGTATTACTGCTCTGACAAGCCCTTTATTCTTCTTTTCTTTGAGTCTCCCTACCTAGATAGGAATCAAGAGCTCATGTTCTTATAAAAGTGATTCATAACAGCAGCAGACGAAGAGAGCCGTGCTGATGACTGATCATCTTAATATATTGAGTGTTTGCAAGGATTCTGAGCTGTCTAATGTGCTTAGTTATAATCAGGAGATAACTGCTGTGCTTAAGTACTTTAATTTACCTCGGACTACATTTCATGTGTCATTCTAGCTCCCTGATATCATTGCTTTTTACCAAGAGAAATTTCAATAATAAATCAACACAAGCACATCTATAAATTCAGCCGAAGAGAGAGATTAGAGAAGCGTGGTATCAGTTCAATTTTCCAGTCATATTCAGCTCCATGTTTCCTACCAGGATAGGGGAGGGATATAGAGAATGGATTCATTAGGAATCTGTGATGATGTGTTTAAACAGTGCTGTTTTTCTGAAGGCACCGTCCAACAGTGGAATCCAGCCAGTGATCATTTGTTAAAACTGCTCAAGGGTTTGAGAGCAGCAATCATTTATCTGAGTGAGGATTGCAAACTGCAGTTTTATCCTTCTGCAGGCTCCTAATGGCGTGGAAATGGAAAGTTTCATTTTTGCTCCAGCAAATGTGTGTAACAGCATTAATGATCACCTTCATTGCCTTGTTACATCTGCTCCTACCAGTGTTCAACCAACACCTCCTGGCCAAGAACCAGCAATTCCAGGGAAAAGTGGAATTTGCTAAGATGTTTTCGCTCTCAGAATCACATGGAAGGCGTATTTTGGTTATATTCAGAAAATACTCAATAAATGAAACCTGCATCTGCTAAAGTCTCAGCAAGATGGTGCATGAAAATATTTGCATGCTAACACCAAGAAAATGTTCATGGCTGAGAGGATGTTTGCAGGGATGGGTGCTGCCAGATGCAAGGGAACTGGATATTAAAGGAATGTGATTCCCCAGTTAATGAAACCAGTTCTGTTTTACAAAGTCTCACAGCACAGCAGAAATCACCAAATCAAAAGTCTCTTAAAGGAATATGTTTGGAAAACAAAAATTAAAAACGAAACAAAAAAAACCCCAATAACCCAAAGAAACAAAGCCTTTTAAGGTAATTTTTTATATTATTGAAGTTAAAACCACACACATTCTCTTTTTATGTACACATGGATCATTCTCTTTTTATGTACACATGGAAAATTCTCTTTTTATATACACATGGATAAAACCTTCATCTATATTTATCTGCTGGTTATGCAAGTGACTTCTTGTAAATTAGGCAGCCAAGCAATCATGTCATTAGGTAATACATGCATTTTGAAAAGCGAACTAAATACATCTTTTTAGTGATTTGAATGAGAAAAAAGTTGTGTGACATTTCCACAAGGAGGGGGAGATGGAGTTGTGGTCTCTGGATGGAAACTGTTATTATGTGTATTAGCAATGAGAGATGTGGCGTTTGGGCCAGAAACGGAAAACCCTGCTCCTTCCATGGCTGGATTTTCATATGCCACCAACACATTCCTGCAGGAGCTAAAATTCAGCTTTATCAGACGTCATAAACCTGCTCTCGTAATTCCTGTCTGTGATAGCCCGTCTATTTTTGTGGAGACTTAACTGGGTGCACTGAAAGGCCAAGGAATTTTCACCTCCCAGTGAGACAGAGATCCGTGTGTGGTGAAAGGGAAAAACAGCCCAATGAGAAAAAAAACCCGGCCAGGGAAGGTGAAATAAAAACCTCATTTTCTTCGGAATTGGATGAATTGATGAGATTATATTTGCAAAGGTAAGTACAGGGCTAGGACCTGTTCTTTAATCTTCCAGAAGAATGTGATGAGTGGGTGTTAATTACTATTCTACCCGTTCTCTTCTGCTTGTAAGAGTTTGATAAGTAGAATGTTAACATTTGGTTCCCACTTACATTTTATTGTCGGCCCAGTTTCTCTGTTATTCAGTCTTCTCTGATATTTTTTAAACTGCTGTATTTTTAAAAAAGAGATATATGAATGCAATTTTCTTGTTGCCGGACGGCAGCTTAGAACAAGGCCAATATTTATTTCAACATCATTTTATCTTATGTAATGAAATGGGACTGTAATGATGATTTTTTCTGATGTAAATACTTCAACTTTCAGAATGAAAACGCCTCCTTTAGTTCATAGATGGTCAATTTTTGTCACAAAAAAATTGACCCAATAAAGTATTATATAGATAATATAGTTTACATCTCAACAAGGGACAAACCTCAGCTTCATGGCCAATTATCAGGGAAGAAATAGGAAAAAACCTGTTTTCCCCATTACTTTACCAATGTAAGAATAAACACACTCACATGGGCAGCATTAGGTACTGGTTTAAATTGCTCAAATGAAGATAAAATATTTAATTGCAAAGTTTGCTACGGATTTTTGCCATCTTTTAACCAACTTTGTTTCCAAACATTTGTATTTAGTGAAATGCAGGGACAAAATAATCAAATAGAATCAAATGCAAAATAGATTTAAGGTCCAGCTGGCTTTTTGATGTACAAAATTATTTTACCTTATAAATTCTTTGATTTTTCTATTGCCTAGAAGGAACAAAGAGAGCCAGTATTCAGAGTGAAAATTAGTTTTACTCAAAGAGAGAAGGATTTCAACAGAATTGGAAGCAGAAAATATTCCAGACAATATAATTGGCATCCCTGCCAATGGCAGAAGGGTTGGAGGCAGATGATCTTTAATGTCCCTTCCAACCCAAGTAATCCCATAATTCTATGCTATAAATATTTCAATAGTAGAGTTTTAAAGGTAAATAGACACCTAATGATGTGTTCTCGAACTTTTTGAATCACCCACTCCCTGATTTATATCGAAATGAAGCATTTAAGGGAGCACCAGATGTCCAGGATTTGATTCCCGAAATGATTTGTGCGGCACCCAAGCAGAGCAGGATCCAGTCACACTTTAGGTGCAGCTGGCAGTAAAGGCATCCCTGGCGGGATATTCTGCTCCTCCTGCCTTGTCTCCATCCTGCAGTCCTCTCCAACATCCACCTGTGGGAGGAAAATCACGTGGATGATACAAAGGAAAATTAAGGCACCCGACGCACAAAGACAAAAAATATGAAACAAAAACAAGGGGTTTGTAGCTGTAGGGATAGAGTGCACTCGGGAGGGAGGGACAGAGGTAAGTGAAACAGGGGAGGAAGGGAATAAACCTTCTCCTTTCAGCCTGGGTTGTCTGCTGCTTTCCCCTTCAGAACCCCGGGGGTGTGAGAGGGGTCCCCACCGCCGCTGGCACTGACCCCACCGCGCTGGGCACCGCGGGCAGGTGACAGTGCCCAGAGCCGTCTCAGCTGGCCCCAGTGGCTCTGCCACTGCGGCTGCTCGGTCCCAGGGCCGAGCACCTGCAAAGCCAGCCCACAGTGAGCAGCTGGGCCCAGGGATGGCTGGAATTCAGCTCCCAGCCCGTGGCTCTTGTGGGATGTGACCCACCCCCTCCCCAGGGCAGCTGTGGTGCAGTGGCCTGGGCAGGACAGGCAGGAGCTGAATTTGGGACTGTGCCATTGTCCTGGGTTGCAGTGTATTCTATCACCATCTTCATGAGCTGTTGAAACCAGGTGAGGCTGTGTCCCTTGCCCTCTCTCTCTGGACTATCTTCTGTTGATGGGCCAGCTGTCAGAACCAGGTGGAGCAGGGTTCTTTATCTCCCCCATGACCCATCCTCCCTCTGGGGGATATCTCCTGTTAATGGCCCATCCAGACTCACCACATGACTGACAAAATTACATCATCCCATTGTGAGATGCTCTGCCCAGAGGGAGGAACCAAGCATCCCATCCTGGATATAAGCTAAGATTTCGAACACCAGAGCCAGCCCTTACCTACTGGATTCCCAGAGGACAAGAGCTACCACTGGACCGTCAGGTGAAGACCAGACCTTTTCTACAGGATCACTGCTTCAACAGAACCATCTTCAGCAGAACTCTGAAGGACTGCAGCCACCATTTTATCGGACTGCTACCAACACCCTGACTGACAGGGTGTCAGGTTGTATCCTAACTCTGTCAGTGCTTTCTTTTTGTTCTATTGCATTTATTTTAGTTTTTCCTATTAAATTGTACTTCTGACTTGGAGTTTCTCACTGGTTTTGCTTTCAAACCAGTACAGCCATCCCCACAGATCTGCTCCAAGGTGGGTGCCCTGAGGCAGCTCCCGTTTTTAGGGAGATCTAGGAGAGGCTTTTCTGAAAAAGGGTTGGAGTGGAGTCAAAATGAATAATAGCCCGTGCAGCCTCCAAGCACCGCTGCAGCTGCGAAGTATTAACAAACAGAATTAACATTTACAGGTTAAAGATCTGTTTGCGTAGTGGTTATTTTTCAGCATTAAACATAATTTATGGCTAGCTGATTTATGGGCACGGAGTCATTTAAGATATTAAACAGCACCAAGTAGCTGCTTCATTGCTGCTGAGCAGCTCCAAATCCCGGGCTCAGCTCCCTGTGCCATCCTTCCGAAACAAAGGCACCATTAATAAACTGCTCTGCACAGAACCAGAAAGGCCTGAGCATTGCAGCCTCATTGCAGAGGTAATAGACTTAATAATGAACAAACGACACTGGAATAGTTTGAGGCTATTATTTTTAGTAATGTATGTGCCTCGCTGTAGCTCTGTATGTGGTAAGCCCGGCTCAAGGAAAACATTCCATGGTTATTCACATCACAGCCTGTTCTGTGCTATTTTTCTGTAAAGAGATCCAGACAAAAGCTTCCAAAGGACGAGGTGCCAAGGTCAGAGCCAGTTATTACTTAAGAAAATATTGTTGGAATCAATGAGAAGTGGTGTAGGAGTGGAAGGAGGAGCTGTGGCTGCAGTCTCTCAGGGCTTCACTCCACATCTGTCTCTACAAGAAAGACACAACTCACACTCTCTCTCAGCTCTTTGTGGGTTACTTGAGTGGAACGATTTGGAGGGGGCAGGGGGAGAGAAAAACGCTTGTATCGGGTTTTCTTCTAGACCTAAAATTTTGGCAGGCAGTAGAGAAAACTTTGAAATCGCCAAATATTTCTGGGGAACTTGGGGTAAGTACTGAGCGAACTTTAAAATACCTCCTGGGATCTGCATAAGGACTTAGTGCAGCTATTTGAAACCAAACTAAATATAGAGATTTTGCATAGTTCCAACCCCAAGTCAGACTGTGCTGGCAGTTCAAGCTGGGTTCTCCTTTGGGCTCTCAGTTTTGTTTGAATCTGAAACTCTGAGCAAAACTCAGGAGACGCAAACATATGCAGACAGTTTCCCCCTGAAGTGCTAACTGACTTGTGAACCAAAACCCAGTTGAACTCCAGTCTATTTAAAATCTGGCAGGAAAACACTTGGCTAAGGACAACTTTTTATTCCCTTACACAGAGAAAAGGAAGATAAAATGGTAGCACAGCACCAACCACAAAAAAGCGTTTTTAGAGAACAATAAGAAAGTCTCCATCCTCTGTGCAATAGATTTTGATAGAGGGTGTCACATCATCTGCTTGACCATCTCTACTCTTCTGGAAGAGTTTGGAAATGGGTAGCAGTGGGTCTCCCACAATCCCATTGAGGTAGTTTACACCTACCAGAGTACTGTAGAATGGCTAGAGACAAACTAAATTTAACAAATTCACATCATCTAAGCTGTGGTTTCACCTGTGGACTCAGAACATTTCCAGAACCACTGCACTGTCCACCTCCCTTCCTCATCCTTCTCCAAGGTAACTCATTTTTAGAGAAATTTTGGGTGAGGGGCCTGCTGACCACCTTCCTTCTGCTCTGGGCTGCCAGACCTGTGAGTTCCACGGTGATACCTCAGTGATAAACACAGACAAAAATGCTGTAATGCTGCCAAATCTCTCTTTAGAGAACAAAAATAATGTTAATAGTGAAAGCAGTTCATAGGAAACTGGGAAGAGGGGACTTGAATTAGGATGGTTTCACTGCATGGCAGCTACACCCCGGTGTGCCAGGATGCACTGGCCAGTGCAAGCAGGAGGTGAGGAGGGTGAACACTTGGGCAGCACAGCACCAACCTGTGCAAGACAGGTTCCCACCGGGATGAGGGGAAGGGCAGAAGAGCCTGGCTCTCACTGAAGGGAACATCTGGCCAGTGGCTGTTCGGTTCAGGCAGGTTAACAGCTGGGTGTGCAGTGTGGTTAGCTGTGCCCAGGTGTGTTTGCTGTGTGTGTAGAGAGCTGCCAGCTCTGAGTCCTGGCTCCTTTGCTCTGTCCCCGTGGTCCTCCTGGTCCGGTGAGGCAGCAGCTCCTGGAGCAAAGGCTGCACATCCCCCAAAGTACTCAGATCCACTAAACAGCTAAAAAGAGTTCATTTTGTGATGTAAAGAGCTGCACCCATAGAAATAGGCAATTTTCAGAGTCACCCAGAGGCAAAGAAAGGCCAGAGGAAAAAGTGGTGATATAATACCTGGGATGAACTCACTGAAGAAGGGTGATGCTGGCTCTGCAGAGGAAGCAGCAGTACAATGCCCGTGTCAAGGATGGGACAGGGATGGCCAGTGTGGGACTTCTGAAAAATAAAAATAAAATAACAGGATGGTTTGAGCCCTGCTTTAAGGTTCCTGCATTCCTGTCACTCTTCAGCAGTTCAGCAATCACACCATGGAAAGCACCTTGTCCTCCACCACCATGTGAGATTCCGTTCTCAGATGGAATCTGTCTCCAGGGCCACAGCCTGAACCACACTTCTGATGAAGGGTCTCCAACCTTAAGAACTGTTAGAAAGTGGAATTCATTCCCATCATAATTACCATGCCTGTGTTAACAGATGGGCAGCCGAGGTTGTGAGAGTGTTATTTGTTCAAGGTCACACAGGAAATCTATGGCAGAGCCCTGGTAGGAACACAAGTCTCCAGAGCCCAAACCTAATGCTTGAAGCACAAAGCTTCCCTCAAACAGCCCAGCTGGCAGCTCACTCGTGGAGTGCAGCAGGTAAGGGCTCACATTCCAAGTCCTTTCAGTTGATGTTATTAGCATAGAGCCCAAAGACATGTGCAGTGGAGTATTGGCAGCCAAAGGGATAAGTGATGATTGTAAGGGAAAGTGTTTGTGTTTCTGGCCATCTGTTTGCAAATAATTCAAATTATTACTCTTAGGAGTGCTGGTTCTGCCTTAGCTGTGTTTCTGGGGTAGGAAAGCCCCCCTCCAGCAGTGAGTGGCTGAGAAAAAATACTTCCTTCTGGAAAAAAACAGAAAAACCTTTGTATAGTTCTAATTCATCCTACTGATACAATACCAGACCTTTACATCCACAAGTTTCTTATTAAACAGAACCATAAAATCTGGATAACAAAAAATATCACAGTGCATTAAGAGAGCAAAGGTGCAGATGACACACACAGATCTGAGCATGTGAAGCTTTTGGTTTCTAAGGTTTAAATCTCTCCTGCTGTAATTACTGCAGAAGAAAACAGCTTTCATAAGCAGCATCCCTTTCCTTCCATGCAGAAGGTACCTGCTCTGCTTCCCTCTCTCTGACACTCACACAAACAATTTAATTCCTACCAACCCAAAGTGCTGGAGTGTGCAGGCAGTGACAGGAATGAACCCTATCTCCTCATATGCTCTGGGAAAACAACAAGAGCTGCAGGAGAACACAGACCTGAGCAAGGAGGGATTGCTGCTCGGGAGATCCGAGCCATGAAATCTCTGTTTCCAGGCACACGTGATGAATAAGCATTTTCGCTTTTATATTTTCATATATCTGTAATCCTGCAGTTCTTTAGTGTGTAACTCTGAGCTCCATACAGAGTGTGAGCAACTGCTTTTCCCATTTTGGTCAGACACAGCAATTCCTCTCCAGGCCTGAGAATCAAGGACACCTCACTGTGTCAGGCCCCGAGAAATGGAAACAAAAGTGACTTGGGGGGGAGCAAACTGAGAGAATGGGCCTGCACTGCCTGAAGCTGGAATTGCACAATTAACCTCTGATATGCAAATGGACAGAACTTCTATCTGTCCCAAAATCGTGTGGCTGTGTCCATCCTGGGTGCAGTCTCTGCGAGACTCCTGCACTGCCCAAGGTGTACCCTGGGAAGGCCCTTCCATAAATCCCTGCCCTTTATCCTTTCCCTCTGCCCAGCCTCTGCTCCAGGGCAGCCTCTCCAAGGCAGCACACGGAGCATCTTTGCCACTTGCAGCAGGAAAAGGCAAAGAGAAGGCAGCTCCCCCCCACCCAGAGCAGCAGGTCAGGCCTGAGGACAGCCTGAGCCTCAGCACCAAAGCTGACAAAGAAGGGATGTCCCTTTGCCACTGAGTTTTGGTAGGAACTTGCTCTAAAACAAAACTCAAAGACTAACTTTTCCTTTGGCTCTCACAGGTGTCCTGCATGGAGCATTCACTCCCCAAACTGCGCAAATGCTTCCCTCCACTGCACTGAGATACCTTCTACGTACAAAAAGCCTACGAAGTGAGTGGCAAAACAAGCTATACATTCTGATTTATTGTCTGCCTTGGCTCAAACCAACAGGACTATACATTGAGGGGGGAAAAAAAGCCCCCATGCTGTCTCTGTATTTATAACCTTGTCATTTAAACACTTGGCAGCCTTTCAGCTGCTCCATATGGTCACTGTATTAAGCTTTACCATAAAAGGAACTAAGAAGCAAAGTCAAAAGAAAGCTGATATTGTATGGCTTAAAAGTCTGGCAGTAAAAATAATAATCAAGACAAATTCTCAATAACGGCCATTTGTGGTACCTCAGGAACTTCAAAGGCCTTGTAATGAAACACTGTCCTCCTTAAACTCTGCTGGCAGACTGTCTTCAGACAAGAGGGCTTGGAATACACACATCAAAGCTACTGGTAACCTTGTGCCTCACAGAAATAGGGTTTGTTTTTCGGGAGGTGACATCAGAAGGAGACAAAATTAGAATTTGGAAATTGGGAAAGTTCTGCGCCGTTGGGAGGGTAGGATAAATAGCAAAGAAATAAAGTCCTCTGGAAGAAAGTTTGGAAATGGATGGTAATGGGCCCTTCACAATCCTAATGTGAGAATTTATACTTACCAGAGTATTATCATATGAAGACAAACTAAATGTAACAAATTCCCATCACAAATGCACTGTTAAGTGTATTTCTGTACCCATTTGCAGCTGATATGTCAGCAGCTCTCTGCGGATGAGACACCTCTTCCCCCAAACTGCTCTTTTGGCAGAATTCAGAGTAAATGCCCTGCTAAGACAAATAACAAGAGAAAACCAAACTTCTCAGGCTGAAGCTCAATCTCCCATGCCTAAACTTGTATCAGCTTGGCAAGTTTAGAAGTTTGTGGTCCTTATTAAGGAGTTGAATATTTGTGTTTGTTCTTTGGGATAAACAATATTTATCATCAGCTAATTCTATTTTTCTTTTTTTTTTTTTTTATCATAGGGTTTTCTTCTGAAATACATCCCAGCTATGGACAAGAGGCAGCTGAAAGGACTCCCACAGCAGCATCTCCTCACAGCCCCATGGCACTTCCCAGGAACTGGGGCTCTCATCTGTGGAGAGCAAATCAGAGTTGTCCCCCCTGTGAACCTTCCCACTTTCAGATTGGAATCCAAAATGCCTCACACCACACTTGCTATTTTTAAATATCATCTGTGACTATTTGCGACGTAAATTACCTTTAGCAGGAAAAAGTTGCTTATCCTGTGCAATAATCCATTGCTTCCTTTGGAGGAACTGGGTCTGGATATGACCCTGACACTGTACATGTGGAAAATAAATAGAGTTCTGTACAGTACCTTCATTTGGGGGTGGAGAGAGAGGAGGCATAATTTAATTAATAAAATGAAATGAAAATCCAAAATACTTTTGAACTCAGCACTTTTCCCTCGTTGTGAACTCACCAGAATGTTTCCCATTATTTTCTGTTGTTCCCCACAGCGCAAGTGAGGAGCTGAAATATCGAATTGCCCTGCTGTGTTGAACCAGAGCTACCCAAACCCTGATACTCAGTATTCCCAAATTCTATATATACGTATTCCAGTCATATTTGGACAATCTCACCAGGAAACAGAGGCAATCAACCACCACCCACTGTCAGAGGAGAATTCACATTTTCCATTAATAACAATACAATTCTGAAGATGGATATCTATAGCAATAAAACTTCTGGCTTTTTGCATACAAGAGATCCATATAAGATAACAGCTGTCCCACGACTCCAACAAATTCCAGTTGCTTTGCCAACTTACTGCCCTGTTCCATGCTTTGGAATATTAATTTTCTTGTGTGAAATGTCTAATTATCCTTCAGGATAATCTCTGCTACTCCTTTGGATCACTCCGGGGCTTCTTAGGTGGAGTGATCTTTTCTGAGAAACTTCTGAATTACTCAGTGACTTACATGTACAAAAAGAAATTCCCAGTGGAATTTGGTTGGTCCCTATAAACCAGAGGGTCCATAATTCTGTTGGCATTTGCACATATCTTTTTGCAGTGTGATTATGGGATACCACAGAACGAGCACACTGCTTTGGATTAGAAAATCATCACCGGCATCTCCTGCTCGTGAAATGGCTCTGGAAAAACCAACCTGTGCCTTTGCCTAGTAAGGAGTCCTCAGGTAAAGATCACTCCAAGGCTTTACTGTGGGATGGGTTACAGAACCACGGAGGGCCTGGGTTGGAAGGGACCTCCAAAAATCCTCTTGTCCCAAGGGGGACAAGGGGCAGGGGCAGCTCCCAGCAGCCCAGGTCGCTCAGTGCACCCCTCTGAGCACAGCCTGTGGACAGACATTGGCTCCTGCTTGGCCGTGGTTCATCACTTCAAAGGAAATACCTAAAAATTAAAGCAAATCCAATCAATCCAAACTCGAATCATGGGAGCAGCAGAGAAAGCAGAACTGACAGATTGGAAACCTTATTAGTACTTATGCATGATTCATTTCTCTTTGGCATGCCGAAACACTTTGGAGTAAATTGTTGTTTTAAATACTTGTATATTCTGAAATTCAAAGTAACTTGTCAACCAAACATGAGATTTTTCAGTACTCTCATTACCTTTGTGCTCAAAAAAATTCATAAATAAATAAATACACCTCCTTGATGTTAAATGTTTATCAGTCTTGCTTTTTTTGGACAATGATTTGATAGTACATTAGTAATGAAAGGTGGAAAATAATCAGAATCTAAGCAAAAATGCTTAATTCATGAGAGGAGCACTCAAAACAGTTGCAGTAATTAATAGAAATTCAATGTCTTATCAGATTATCGCTGTGAGCCGCTGTCTTTCTCAGCTGGATCCAGGAAATATTTAAAAGGCATAACACACAAAATAATTCATGAGCTTGTACTTTTTTTCTGAAGGCATGAGGATGCGGCTGCACTTTCAAACTTGGGCCATTTTTTGGTGGAATTAATCTGCTTTCCAAAATTGCTGGTTTTCAATGCCCTATTGTTCATTTAAATAAATAATCCTGAGCTGCGTGGGGGCAAAGGGATGGTGTACATCCCTTTGTTTAGCTTGTATTCCATTTATAAAACCCCAAAATGCATCCAGCTTCTGCCTCCCTTTTCTGAGAGGACTTTTTGCTTGTGGGCAATCCCTGGCTGATGTATTTGACAAACCTGAGTAGGAGTTCAGCTGTTGGTGTGAAAGAATAAAGCACTGAAAAGTTTCCACTGTGCTCTTAGCACCAAACTCGCTGCTATGAAATCAGCTTACAAGGCCCAGTTTTGGCCTGTGAGGAGCTCTACATGAGATAAGACATTTATTGCTGAGGCAGGATGCAAAGCGTGATTTCCTTTCTCAAATATCATCTTAAAACATCAGAGAAGTGGCATCTGCATACAGGCATTCACATCTCCCAAACATCAGAAATAAACTTTAAAATAACCTCTCGAATTGAACCAGCCAGGCTGAGATAACACTGGGAAAAGCACGAAGTCTTACTGCATCTGCTCATGTGAAGGTTTTTTTGGGATGGGAGGGCTCAAGCCAATTAAACAAGCTGATTGTGACCATGAAGATGGAATTACTGGCACAAAAGCTAAATTTAAATATAATTAATACTTTAAAACCAGTGCTGTCACATAATGACATGCAGATATAGAAGTGACACGTGCATGTGCAATTTCCCTGCTCACATTTGCTCTTTCCTTTGCAAAACCCCCAATTTCCTCCCCACAAACCTTTGTTTATCTTGAAAACACCTTCCAAGCAGTAATGCCCAGTATGCCTGTACTGTAGCTGTGAAAGAGCAGGAGGTTATAAACCAGAAACACGGTGAAAGTTTTCTTCCAAAAACTGGAGTGACCACATTTGATTCTTCACAGAAATAAACGTTGGAAAATTCATATCTTCATTAAAAGACAATTATTAGCTTATAATTCTGTATTCACCCCTTTACACACAGCAGATCTCTCCATACTGACAGAAGAGCAGATTTTAGATTATTTTCTGCAAAGAGAAGTGAGTGTTAAAAGTGCCTGACTTTCCCACTACACAACCTGGACAAAAATAGCTTTACCCTTGAGTACCGTGCTTCCCAGCATGGAATTGCAAAGAGAGGTGGTTAAAATGGGGAAAAAATACTTCACCACTGTTTTCTCAGCACAGCTTTGCCTTCTGGAAGCAGAGATCTGGGGTCTCCCTACTCGGTTATGCTACACAAGATTTCCTAACGTCTGCAAACTTTGTAGCAAGGAAATCCTAAATTTGAAGCTGTTACAGTTTAATGAATACGACAAAATCTGATGAGTGCAGATCATTCTCGTACATCAGCTCCAGAATGGTAAATTTTTATTACCATAAATAAAACATAAATGAATGACAAATTGCCCAGAAGACTTCGAAAAGTGTTTGATAAGGTAGTGTAGATATTCTGTTTATTTTTTTTCCTACAATACTTGAAGAAAATATTGTACACTCAGATACCAAAAGCTGAGGACCACACTCTGACTGGAAATGGAATGGCAAAAAGGAAAAATGCTGGACAGTCCCGGTGCTGTAATTGATAGCAGAGGCTGTGCAGAGCAGCTGGAGGCCACTGGATCCTGTACCAGTTTGGTTTGTACGAACTGGGTAAATCTCTTCTGCTGTCTCCCCTTCCTCCGACTGGACTCACGGCCACGGCCCCGTTGGGATCTGCTTTCACAGGAGCCTTATTTCTTGTAGAGATGTTGAAGATAACTTAAATTGCCTCTTACCCGCAGGCTCTTAAATGCAATCAATATCTACTAACACCATGAGCTATTAATCAAAGAGGGGTGACATATTCTTATTTGACCTTTATGAGCAAACCCTCTTAGTGATGATACTTTACTGCTTAACACTACCATTTTGTTCCAACATTATTCATCTTTGGAGAAACTACAAGCCCACAGAAATCAATGGCATAAAGGACAGAATTTCACCCTTGAGGTATGGATTCGGGATTATGCAATGCAAGCTTGCAACACCTGCAGGTTTATAAGCAGGGAAGCTGCATTTGTGTTTTGACCCAACACATATATTGACATTGAGCAGCTGTTTCTGATCGTTCATCCTTCCCTGGGAGGGTGGGCAGGCCCTGGCACAGGCGGCCCAGAGCAGCTGTGGCTGCCCCTGGATCCCTGACAGTGCCCAAGGCCTGGTTGGACACTGGGGCTTGGAGCAGCCTGGGACAGTGGAAGGTGTCCCTGGGCATGGCAGGGGTGGCACTGGATGGGCTTTGAGGTCCCTTCCCACCCAGGCCATTCTGTGACTCCATGAAGTGATAACCTGATGCTCAGATTTCATTCCTGCACGTCAAATCCAAAAACCTGCTCACCCTGCATGGGCATACCCCTGTCTGCTGAGGAGCAGCCAAGAGCAGAAGCATCACAGCTCTGAAGCCTTGTAACACCATGAAAATTAAAGCACAGGCTTTAATGGAACACAAACACCGTCCATAAGAGATGGGAAGATATAATGTATTGTTTTATACCAAGCTGTTAAATATAATTCAAGGTAATATATCTTCAGCTGTAGAGGGTGTTTACACTTGTTATATCATCAAAAATACAGCAATGAGCTCACCAACCAGTGTTTAGTGGCTTAACACCTTCTATAAATTTTACTTAAGTCATCAAGTATGGGAGAAGACCAGATTTTATGGCTTTCATACATGGGGAACAAAACATATCTTTGCAGAGCAGTGTGCCCCAACTTCTCACTGATTCTGAAATAACTGGGCCCAAAAGCTACAAGGTACTTACATGCAGAAATTGTATCATTTTCAAGTGAGACAAATGCCAAAGAAATTCTTACACTTCAGTTTTAGAATCAGACACTTTGCCTTTTTTCCCCCCCTATGTTTATACAGGGCACAATTATTTAATATGTAAAGACTGTGTAAAACATGGTCAAATTCTACTCTTGGATGTGTCTGAAGTTTTATTTCTATGGATGAAAATAGTGTGGAAAGTGTATAAATGTCAGGGGAGCCTCTGGGAAACACACTGCAGGAACAGACATAAGGGGCAGTCAAAAATCATAGAGTCATGGAATGGCTTGGGCTGGAAGGGTCAGAATCACAGAATATTCCGAGTTGGAAGGGATCAAGTCCAACCCCTGGACTTGACACAGACACTCCAGCAATCCCACCCTGTGCCTGAGAGCTGAATTGAACTGAACTGGAAAAAAAAAATAAAAGGAGAAAAAGGAGAAAATCAGCTAATTCATGAAAGTATAATACATGCTGTTTGCAATGAATATTGCAATGAATCACATAAATCCTGAAGCACTTTATCCCCAGTTTTACAGTGGCTCCTACACCCTGCAAACTTCCCGCCTTTTACCTGCTGAGCATAACTGGGACCACTCGTTCTGTGCATCCCCTAGGCTCAAATCTCTCTCATAACTTCCTAGCTCTTTAAGAAATTTTGACCTCGTTGGTTTTCTGCTTACAAACAGATAATTCCCGAGATGTTCTCTCTGCTGGGAGAACAAAACTCTCGGCAGGGCCGCGCGTGTCCGCGCACAGGCACCGCTGCTCCTGCGCTGATGGCATCCAACAGGGCAGGGCTGCGCCAGCGCACGCGGCCGGGAGCTCCGCATGCAACAGGTGCAGGGCAAAGGTGGAGCGCAGGAAATTCCAGCGGTTCCCTTGTGTGGCTAGCACAGACCTTTCCCGTGAGAATTGTTCTTCTATTCCTTCTGTGTTCTATAAACAAAGATAGAGTTTGGATGTTATTAAAACAGTTCCTCGGGTTTGTGCAGTTCGAACCTGGCCAATCGGGCCTAGGGGGAGTTTATGAACTGACCAATCTGGGTGACCTTTCAAGAATCTATATAAACTGGAGACAGAAAAATAAAAGAGCCTTTTCCTATGCTATTGAGAGAGCACATCTTCATTTCTCGACAGCGGCCGTAGCGACACCCTTGTGCTGGAACTTCTTCTCGGTTTGGACGGTTGGGACGGCTATAGACGAGAGATCTCTGTAGTTAGGTTTTAGAGTGTGTAGTTTATGTATGAAGGGCCTGGGTATAGTGGCCCTGCTTGGAGCTGCCAGCTGCAGCTCGAGGCAGGCCAGAAAAGTAAGAGAGCAAGAGAAGCAAAGGTAAGAGCAAGAGAGAGTAAGGGCAAGGGGAAGTAGTGGAAGTAGTAAAAGGAGATGGAAAAGAGAGAAGGAAAAGAGCACGAAGAGAGCATGAAGAGCGTGAGGTTCTCGTTTACAATACAATAAATCTTCTTCTGTGTTGAATATTCTAATCCCCATTAACCAATCTAGTACAAGCTACAAATCCTATAGCATTATCCATACAGCCTATAAGAATTGTTCCATTACCATACTGCGTTACATTTTAAACTCTAGAAACTCCTCTCTGGACCCCTGCTGCCAAGCCAGTAGGGTCTGCTCTGACCCTTGGAGCTGTCTGCAGGCAGAGGGGATTGTTCAATCAGAGAGGGGATTACCTTCAGCCGGCCATCCCATTGTTTTCCAGTTGTTCAGTAACTAAGGCTTGGTATCTCAAAGCTTGCTTTCATTTCAATCTCACTTACAGTTTCCCTATTCTCAGCATCTTTTGCCAGACAATCATATTTATAAGGCTTTCCTGTTTCATCTTCCCCAACACCCTTGGACACGTGCAAGGTGCTGCGGCGGGGAGGCGCGTGCCGAGCCCGCGGAGAGCCGGGGCACGCTGCTCGGGGATTTAATGATTTAATAGTCCACACGTAATGGCAGCAGTAAAAATTGTAGCAGGCCTATAATTGAGCTAATGGAGAAGCTGATGGAAAGACAAGATGACAAAGGAGAAATGATGCTGGAAAAATTGCTTCACTTTGGGTCCAAATGGCAAAAGTAGCTTGAGAAGCCCAGGGTTTCATGTGCAGTTAGTCTCAAAAATGAAAGATTCGAATATAATAAAAAGACATTATATAACACATGGCTAAAAAGAAATGGGAAAAGACAGGAATATTCCACCTATACTGTCATTCTTTAAAATTACTGCTATCAGGAGGCTTTCACAATTTTGGGAAACTTGCTAGAGAAGTTGTTCTTCTTCACAGAAGGAAAATGTCTTAAAGGGCATGACATCCTTCATCTGGTGAGAGAAATTTGAAGAGTTATTGAGCATGTAAAAAATATAAAATAAAGGTGCCTGATTAGAGGCGACAAATTGGATGCTGGATAACAGTAAAAAACCTTACTGTGGACAGTATTCAGCCAAATAAAAGGTATTTTGTATGATTTTCATATTAAAATGTAAAAACTCCTCTTTTCATAGCTTCTTTTAAAATGTCCAATTGTCTTTATGACTTTATTTTTTTATACAATGGATCAAAGTCTTATGGCACTGGGGGCCAGGTCTTTCTCTCTTTTCAGAAATAATGCCATTATTTTGAAGAGACATTACAAAGCAAATATACCACAGATGAGCCAATACAAAGGCTGTTTTGGAATATTGTTTTATTGTCCTCCTGCTGAACAGTCTGAAGTCAGTTTTTGCTATCACCAAGCCTTTCAGAGCTTTGACTCCAATTTGCAAACCAGATAATTGTTGCTGAAAAAATAATCGTCTGTGTGCTTGCTTGGAGGGGCAGAGCACAAGGGAGGGAACGAGGGGCCTTTACCAGGGATGGCGTCAGTTGGAATGATTTGTAGTCAAACCCTTCACCAACATCCTCGATGGCATTAACTTCCCTGAAATAAAAGGAATAAAATTGTGTGCAGTTGTGAACGATGCGGTGTTTGAGCTACAAATGGTGCACCACGTCCTGGGCACACAGGTGAGGATCTGCTCTGATCCCAGTGCTGTGAGAGGGCTGCAGCAGGGCTCCCCAGGAAACCAGGCATTCTTCAGCCATGCCCATGCTGTCATTGCAGCTCTGGCTGGGACCTGTCTAATTAAAAACGCCACTTCTCCAACGCTTCCAAGCTGCACACGCTCCCTGGACACTGCCACGCTGAGACGCTCTGCCCTTGCTGGTTTGGACAGGCACCGTAGGCTTCGGTTCCCCCAGGATGTTTCCCCAGTTCCAGGAACAAGTTATTTTTGCAGTTATTCTGATGTGTGGTGACAGCAAAAAGCGCTTTCAGGTTGATCCTCTTCTAACCTGATATAACAAGAATTAACGCTCTGTGCAACTCGTTCCGCCAACTTCAGGTCTCATATGGCACAAAAATGTCAGGAAGCACTTCCTCTGCAGCCACAGTTATGTAATAACCTTGCTGTGCCACCTGCTCCAGCCTGGAAAATGTGCTGTGGCTCTTTGGGAGCTGCTCTCTGGACTCCCTAAGGGCAGTAGAGACATCACCCTCCGTGCATTTCTGTGCTGGAAGTGCAGCGTGGAGCTCCCTTCACTACAGCGGCGCTGGTGCCTTCCACTGGGGGATGAAGTAACAGAGCGTGGACACATCATCTGATGTGACCTCAGCTTTAAAGGCATTGATTGCTTTGATAACAGCACGTAGAAGTAAGAAATTACCCTTAAAACACCAATTTTTGCTGTACCTGAAGGCTGAAGTACTGTGTGTGATGAGCTGGCCAGACGCACCCCTGGTTAAACACTGCAGAAGCTACTGAACTACTTTTAAATGACACTGAGCATCTAAACAAGCAAAAACATTCTAAAAACTTCCAACCATATATAACAACACAAATGTCTGGCTTCTCTTCGGATATTAATGTAAACAGGCATGAAAAGGAAAAAAAACCCCTACTCCACTCCCTCCCCACTCCAAATAAACGCATTGTCTGAATTTTAAAAGCAAGGCACGCACTGGGCCTTCAGGTGGATCCTATGGGGTGGCCATGCTCTGTGGCTAACACACAGGGAGAGTCATTGTAAGGACCCTCGTTATCACTGAGGTGATTCTGAGCCAAAGAATCCGAGATTATAACGTTCAATATTTTGTGTGCATTGATTCAAGCAAAGACTTGCACCCATAAACTTCAAGTGCTAGTGCATGTTATAACTGTGCTAGATCCTGTGCAGGATAACTTTATTCTGCTATTCATGGACTAAAAGCCTTCCTGAAGTGCTGGGTGCAGTGACACTGCTCATATCTCACTCCTTTGTAATAGAATGGGAGGAAAATTATTAAAAGCAAGTAGACAAAATTATGCAACATTTAAAGTAATAAAGCAGGTGTTTTTTCACTTCTCCTTTACTGTGACCCTGCCCTAATAAACTCACTGACTTATTATATGAGCAGCACTTCAGTCCATCTTGACCACAGCTGGGAGATGTGGCATCAGGTGTTTGCACCTGCTGCATAAGCACTCACATGGATTTCGTACACAGTATTTATTCTCTGCTGCTTCACAAGGAACTGTTTTCAAGCCCCCTGGCACCAGTGACCACAATAAATCCTCTCCCAAATCACTGACAGCAGCAGAGGCAGTGCTGGCACATCCATCCCCCAAATGAAGCAATAAGAAAGTCTGGGTTCCCTGTAGGAATCAGAGACAGCTTGTTTGGGCTGGTGCTGCACGAGCAACGGAAACACAATATCTGCTAATACAGCAAGGGATTCCCAGAGCTCTCCATCCAGAGGAGATGCCTAGGGGCAAAGGGTTTGTTAAAATTCGGTGTCACAATAGCTCTCTTCACCAAATCATGTCAAACAGAAAGACCTTGACAAATGAGAGGGCTGTGAATCACCAGTGGTGTGATGTACAGCGAGAGAAAGTGCCGGATTGTGCACCTGCGGTGGGGCACCCTGGATGTACAGACAGGATGGGAATGAGAGGCTGGGGAGCAGCCTCAGGGAGGGACCTGGGGGCCTGGTGGATGGCCAGGTGAATCTGAGTCAGCAGAGAAGGCTCCTCAGGGAATGGGCACGGCTCAGAGGCTGCCAGAGCCCCAGGGGCGCTTGGACAGCGCTGCCAGGGATGCCCAGGCTGGGATGGTTGGGGTGGCTGTGCAGGGACAGGAGCTGTGCTGGATAATCCTTGGGGATCCCTTCCCACTCAGGACACTCTGTAATTCTACTGCACCAAAATATTGCCTTCTTTCAGACACATTCTCTGACAAGATGTTCCTTAGAAAGGAAACACTGCTCAGACATTGTTGGAAACCACAGTACAAAGCTGCCTGGAGCTGCAGTGGTCCCAGTGATAGCCCTCATTGACTGCATCCTTCAAGAACTTTCAGGGACACATGGCATCATTTAAAGCAGTGAAGAATTTATGGATGTCCTTTACTGGTTTACAGGTAATGCTTAAGCATCTGGAGATCTCTCTGATCCCACCATGAATGTTTCCCAGTCCTGCTACCAACGACAGACAGGAAAGAACAGTAACCCTGCTAATGACATTTGATTACATCTTCAGGCTGTTTGTTAAAACATATTGAGCAAATAAAGCTGTGCAAAAGTCTCTTCAGTCAATAACAGAACTGCAGGGGTTTTATGCAAAATTGTTACAATGAGGTTCTTTGGTTGCATTTTTCCAAATGCATCAACCCGATGGACGGTGTTTTGCACGTCAGCATCACGCAGGTGTGGGGTATGAAACACCTTCTTGTCTTTTTTGTTTACTGGTGCAGGATGCAAAGGAACACGAATGCCCCACAGTCTTACTTTGATTTAATACCTTGAAACAAGGGAACTGGCCAACAGCACTCGATAAGTTAAACAGCCATGAGTCACCAAGGGACAGCAGTTGGACACTTTCTGGTCTGGCACACACAGTTCAATGAAGAAAAACCCCAAAGCAACAGAAGAGTTAAAAAGATATTGAGGTTTGGTTTTCTTTTGGTTTTCCCAGTTAAATTTGGATTTTAGAATCTCAGAATTATTTGGGTTGGAAGGGACCTTAAAGCCCATCTAGTCCCACCCCTGCCATGCCCAGGGACACCTCCCACTGTCCCAGGCTGCTCCAAGCCCCAGTGTCCAACCTGGCCTTGGGCACTGCCAGGGATCCAGGGGCAGCCACAGCTGCTCTGGGCACCCTGTGCCATTGACATTATTTACCTAAATATGGATCTGACCACAAAAGTCAGTGACCACCTGAAGTTTGGAAAAGATTCTTCTGTTTTCCCTGGACTGGAAACCCACACTGACACGCTGGCATCATGCTGTGAAGCCATGTAGAAGCACTGTTTTAACAGCTGCAATGCACCGAGCTTAAAATTATTAACATTGCAAGCAGCAGAAAAGATGCAAAGGGCATCCTGAACACCACGAGCAAAAAAGTAGCTGTTTCTGCATAATATCATAAAATTTGGAAAAGATCTCAAAATCCATCAAGTCCAGCCTTTTGACTGATTGCCACCATGCCCACTAAACCTTACCACAAAGTGCCATCCTGGGTTTTAATATAATTCTTTAGGGTAGTAAAAAGGACAAGATCATAAATACAATCATTATTCTAACTTGAAAAAAAGAGGAAAATTTCCTTCCGAAACACAAATTTAAAAATTTTAAACTAATAATATTCTCATTAAAATTACACTATTGATAATTTTAATTAACAATTGTTCATAATTAATCTGTGGCAAGATAATTTTTGAGCAAAGCAATACGTAGTTAAACAAAGAGAACATTTATTTCATCTGTTACTGCTATAGAGGATAAACTTACAAACTTTACTTCAGCTTCAGTGCTGGCTGCATTTCAAGCCCAGTTAATTCAGGTAAACAACATTGTCTACTTTGGTTTATGTTTTGGGCATCTTCTCCTTCAGAAATAAATATTACATAATCCCAGAAATTAAACTGGTTTTTACGGGTAGTATTTACCCCCTTGGGATTCTTCGGTTTAAGAGCCTGTTTATCATTTCACGTTCACCTGAATTACTGTTTCTCCACAAAAATAGCTGGAATGTCCATGGTACCATGATGATGCAGCCACAGCTCCTCATGAAGATGTCAGGAGGACAAGTTTCCACTAGCAATGAAAGAGCCTGCAGGGAAATAAAAGGGAACAGAAATGAACTTTGCACTAAGCTGTTCTTGCTGTACCTGGATTTCCCCTTCCCACACAACTCTGCCACTCTTCAACGCGTTGTGTGTTGAAGGTTTTCAGAATTCTGACCCAGAATCCCTGCCCAGATGCTGGGCTGTGATGGAGGTGAATAAAAAATGAAAGCACTGCTCCAAAACAGATGTTTGGAATTTGAAGCACAAATATAGCTGACACTCAGCAGATAAGCCCAGATTTCACCAAGTCTAAGGGATAAGAGACAACCATTCCCCCTTTAATCTGATTTGGTTTGCTCACTAGTATTCAGATAAGATAAAAGCATAAGAGATCAGGATCTTTTGAAGGATAAATCAGTGGCTTTTTATTTTCTTCTTCAATACTTGGAGCATCTGTGTATCCAACAGAAGGCAAATCTCATCTAGCACAGGGATTCTAGGATTTACTATCAATTACTTGTTTAAAAAATAAGGTGGCTGGCAACAATTATGTATAGAGCTGAGTTTTAATGACTTTCCATGAAAATCATGCAGCTAATTACAACCCACTGGTATACATAGAGACTCCAAACTTTTGGGGATGGCTCATGGACAAGAATGGGCCACAGCCATCAAGACGAAGTCCTGCTTCAAGTAGTCACTGCATTTCCAGGGAACAAGAGAAAAATAACCTGCAAGAGTGAATAATTACCAATTAAAATGATAATTAATAAACCTTGTGCCAATGTTCTTATCAGTCCCCTTCACACAGACCATTTTTTGCCACTCGCTAAAGCAAAAAAGTAATTAACAGCAATGATGGGCTATGCAAAGGAACATCTTATTTTATCAATACTAATAACTCTTCAAGATTATCAACACTGAGCTTAAAAATGAGTAAAGAGACATTTTGACACCATCCGCTGTTCATACAAATGAGATGAGATTTGGGCAATTACCTCACTGGAGGGGCCTAAACAAAGGCTTGCTCACGGTGTGCAGCATGACAAGCAAAGGTGAGTTTCTAAAATACTGACAATGGGAGGGCATTAAACTCAGTTTCAGCAAACGAGAGAGGAGGAGCTGATTTCTCTGCTCCTCACTTCCAAGCAGCACCTTCACAGATTTATTTTTAATGTTCAACGATGCTCATATAATTTGCAATATTATTTTGTACAGAAAACTGCATGATGTGAAATTCCTAATTTGGGACATTGATAGGTATAAGGACTATTAGTTATCTGTCTGTGTGCCCAGGGAATGCTCAGGAGCTGTATTTTGACATTTTCAGTGATGTGCAGAGATTGGAGGACACTGCAGAGAGCAGAGGTGGGTTGTGTGAGCAGTGTTTCTGTGCAGTTTGCCATTACTTATAAAAACTAGGGGAATAAGGATGATGAATCACTCAAAGCAATACATGGATGAAACACCAACGCCACGGATGCTTGCATGGGTACCTGGTACAGAATCACCACTGCGAGAGAGAACGTTTCTCAAACTCCACAGGTCCAGGCAGAGCAATAAAAGTCAGTATTTTCAGTATCCTGTACACTACAATGGTGTTTTATGGAGAGCAAACAGCCGGGTTTTGTGGGTGGACAACATAAATATTTCATATTGATGCATTCCATAACTTAAAAGAAAAATAGGGAAGCTCAGGAGTTCGGTCAAGTCACTTCCAGGGGTGGTGACTCCACCCCTGCCCTGCGCAGCCTGTTCCAATGCCTGACAACCTTCTGGGTGAAGAAATGTTTCCTAACATATAATCTAAACCTCCCTGACACAACTTGAGGCCGTTTCCTCTCACCCTGTCGAGGTGGAAGTAAGGTGATAAGTACGAAAATCAGTGTCTAACCTAAAATCTTAATCTGCTCAAAGTCTGACCCCAAACCAGCCAAGGCGGAGCCGGGAGCTGTCTCTCAGCAGGTTTTGCAGCCCAAATGAGGTGTAAACGGCTGGACTTGCTGATCTTACAGACCTTCTCCAAACTTTAAGATTCTAGGACTCTAAAATCTGCAGCGTCCATTCTCATCTCTGCTCTGCTCTGCCTGGGATCATCAGCTGAAAAACCTGAAGTGAGGCTTCTAATGAGTATTTTGCCACTTCACTGATGCCCTGATCGGGTTCTTATCTGCATTATTTATTTAGGTGCTCCTTGCCAGCATTTCTTGTCTGTCAAGGGCAAACGGTTGACAGGTCTCATATCCTTCCCCAAATATCAAAGCAAGGCACCTCCTGGAAACATCAGGATTTCAGGAGGGTTTTTAATCTACTTAACTTCCTGTAGAAAACGGAAAGGGCAATGTATAGACAAATTCCAGTCGGAAAAGAAGTGGGGAGAAGCCCAGCAAAAGCTCTGGGCTACCAGGGAGCAGAGGATGCCAAGGGGTGCCCTGAGTGTGCCCTGCTCGGAGGAGAGCTGCTGCCAGCACACCCTCAGGCAGCCCCAGCAGCGCCAGGGCTTGCTCAGCTTGGCTCTTTCTCTGGCCAGCCTGCCGGGAATCAGCCACTTTTTGTGGCTATCACATTTCCGTGCCACTGGCCTTTTGCCTCCCTTCAGGTTTGCTCTCATATGTTCAGTATGATTTAGTGAGGCAGCACCTTTTCTTTTATAAACAAATTAGGTGTTGGAAATTAATCACCTACAGCAGGCCTGGCAGTTGTCAATAGTTTGACAAGAAACCCTCAGCTCTTGAGTGATGTGAAATCCAGGAAGGATTCTGAGGATGTGCAGTGCTCTGAGTTTTAGTCTTGTTTTATTGCTCTAAAGAAGTCTCGTGGCATATTTATTGAGAATAAACAGGAGCGTGTGGTTGGGCAACCTCCTGCGTGTTTTATTTCCAGAGGTATCTCCATCCCATTTGTTGCCCAGCCAGAAAAATATCTCATAAAGGCAGGGCCCAGGCCAACACTGGGGGAGAACTGACACATTTTATTGTGCCACACTCACCCAACACGTGTTTGGAGGGCAAGTCAATAAAAGACAGCTCTGCAATCTCTCTTATATGTGGTTATATTTGATTTACTACTCATGAACTATTATCCTGTGAGAACAGAGCACATAACCTTTCTAATCACAGCTGTGCTTTCATAATAAAAATATATTTAGTAAACCCACACTGCTTTGAATTAATAAAACTAAGCATTTACTTTGCATAACTTGTTATTTAATAGAGTGTGCACAAGGAAAATATCCTCTTTAGAGCTCTTGTATCATCCCAGGAAACAGCTAGAGCACATCATTCCCATACCAACCTTGTAGCTAAACTTATAATTTTTAGACCCAGGAATACTCAGTACATATTTCACCCATCCCACATACATTATATATATGACCCACAAAGATTTTTTTAAGCTGAATTAATGACACGCTTTAATGGAAATTACAAATGGAATGAAATACAAGCCATATATATATATATATATGTGCAAGATATTACATTACATTAAATTTCTAATTCAAAGGATGGCCTAAAAATCTATAATAAGTCTGACAAGTCATTCTTTCCTTATATGGATTTTCCACATTAATTTTGAATATTCATATCTCTTTTTAGAAGAAGCCTAATGAGGCATATTACCTAAGTGTAGCTTTTGATGTGACATTTCCCTCAAACTGTGATTCATCAAACGGGGCACAAATATATTTATTTCTCCTAAAGTATTTTAAGCTCAAGACCCTGAACTGAGTATTCATCATTAAAATTGTGGAAATCGAATAGAAACGTTATTTATTTTAGAAATAAAATAGAAAGAATAATTTTTCTTGGATTATATATCAGCATTGGTGTTTTGCATAAGGTGAGCGGCACAAAGAACATTTTTGAGGGAATGGGTTAAAATCACAAATGGAGCATCCCAGACAGCAAAGACCAAACCTGTCTTGGCAAATGTTGCGTTTAAGACAAGTTGGGACAGTCAGGCTTAGACAGATTCAGCCTAAAGGATTACAGAAATCACATGTACACTAGAAATTACCTGCAAATGTATAATCATGAGTTTTCTGGCTTTGCTATTCTTTGTGTTTCCACGTCTGGGTGCCAGCTTCCATTGTAAATGAATATCTTGAGTGACAACAGGGCTTAGCTTGATTTCCACCCTGGACCTCACGTGAGACAAACCATACTGGAAGCTGAAGTCAGCCTCAAGCCCATAAAAAAATTAATAAACCTTCAACTGAATGTCAAAGTTGGTCCTAAAAGTTCCTATTGTAATCCCTGTCTGACACTAATCTAAATATTTTAATTACTTGCTCTGTTAATAGCAGCTTACAGGCTCAGAGCAGTGGACTCTCCACTCCTGCATGCAATGCTGTGACTTCCTAAATTAGAAAGCAATCCTCTGATCTGCATGAAATTAAATTTATTTTTTAATGAAATTTTCACCAAAATCCTTCATCGGGGATCTCACACACTGAGTGCTGGAAGTTTCTTTTCTCTAGTTTTTCCAGCAAACTCATATTTGTCTTTGTCTCATAGCAAAGCCGTGGTTACTGAACTGCTCATTGTCTGACCCAGGTCACCTGAGATGTCAGACATCTCCTTTCTGCCTTATGCAAGCCAAAATCACAGTTCTTTCCCCAGAAAGCTTCATAAATTTACACTTTGCTACTTAAGTTTTCTGCCTCTTCCAATTTCAAAATCAGATCTGCCTTCAGCTTCAGCTCCTCTCATTTATTTTTCCTTTGTGTAATTTCCTGGTACATGGAGTCAGCTCCATGAAATTGGTTAATTCTATTCCTCTAAATTTCTGTCCAATACAAGTAATATAAAAACACTGAAATGTAGGTGACATTTTATTCTGCTCCTCTCCTTTCATATCTAGACTGAAAATACCAGGATTTATTGGATGTTGCCACCAGACACATTTTAAGTGCTACTGTAAAACAAAATGATTCATTGATTCAGCAAACACTTACAGCAAAATGACTTTCTGTAGCATTTTCAAATGAAAGAATCAGAGAGTCACAGAGGATGCTGAGTGGGAAGGGACCCACAGGGACCACTGACCCAGCCCCTGTCCCTGCCCGGACACCCCAAAATCCCAGCCTGGGCATCCCTGGCAGCGCTGTCCGAGCGCTCCCGGAGCTCTGGAGCCTCGGGGCCGGGACCATTCCCTGGGGAGCCCGGGCAGTGCCCAGCCCCTCTGGGGGAAGCAGAACCTTCCCTGATCCCCACCTTACCCCTCAAGTGCCCTCAGCTGTCTGTCCATCAGGGTGCACACGCACCAGGAAAAGCAGTGAGAACCGCACAGAGTGCTGGATTTGGCATGTGCGGGTGCAGACATAGAGAGTTCACACTTAGAGCAGAGAAGTGGATATCCTCACATGGCAGGCTTCCAAGGAATGCTGCTGTGGGACAGGGATAAGAGCCTCTGATTCATGTTTCTCCAGGACAGGAGCCAGCCGGCCATTCCAAGCATTTTCGGGGATGTGCATCCCTAGCTCAACAAGATTACTGGGGATGAAGCAACACCACGATGCAGAGAGAATTGTTTTACCTATTAATAACTGAGCTGGCTGATGTTTCTTGGCAGCGATCAGTTTTAATGTAGGAAATACATGGGCTGTGGAAGCAGGATCTGCAGCAGAGAGCGTAATGACCAGTGTTTGAAAATGCAGCCTCTTGTTCCTCAGCAGTGTTCCATGGCCAGTCTGGGCTCATGCTAACTTCCCTTGGGTTAGCTAATAAATGATGTTCGTTATCCTCAGGGCTGCACAGAGCGGGACAGGGCACGTGGCAAGGGGACAGCTCGGAGACAGCGAGGAAAGTGGGGATGCAACTCGAAGGCTGAGCTTCCAGAACACGAGAGAAGCTTTTTCTTGCTCAAGTGAACCAATGCACGATCATTTAGCCATACAGCTAAATAGTCCCTGATAATTGCTAAACCATCACCCTCCTGTCCCACAGTGGCCAGTCACCTAGAAGAGGTGACCAGTCAGGCAAACCAGGCTTTGTCGGGCCACTTCCCTGCTGGCTTTGTCACGCTGCTGTCCCTGCAATGGCCAGCAGCTGAGTTTCTATTTCTGCTCAGGCTGGGCTCTGTGCAGGGTGAGCCCAGCCCTGGCCACCCCAC